>ML797596.1:56865-77727 GCA_009831015.1 Picea engelmannii | reverse complement strand
TATCATTTAAATATTCTTTCTTGATTTTCTCATCTTACTTTATCATTTCTTGATTTTTTTCACTTCTCTTTATTATTTAAATAATCCACCTTGACTTTGTCACCTTACTTTATCATTTAAATAATGATTTCTTCTTTTAGGTCGCTTAACCCATTTCTAGGTCACTTAACCTGTTTTCCTTATTTTTAGGGTTAACCACTTTCCATAAATAGAAGGTTCTCCAATACTTTATCATTCAAATATTCCTTCTTGATTTTGTCACCTTACTTTATCATTTCTTGATTTTGTCACCTTACTTTATCATTTCTTGATTTTTTCACTTCTATTTATTATTTAAATAATCCACCTTGACTTTGTCACTTTACTTTATCATTTAAATAATGATTTCTTCTTTTAGGTCACTTTGACTTCTTTGACCTTAGGGGCTTAAAGCCTTCATGTGGGGGTCCTTCATCTTCGTAAGGCCATAACTCTCAAACCATGAGGAGTTATGTGACATTCCACATACCACCGACAATGACATGACAAGCACTATCCATCTAGGATAGTTTCACGAACAATTTCCTTGATCTTCATCTCATTATTCCACATACAAACATGGGTCCTCCAACCATTCTTCTAGGATAACTCAATCCGTAAAGCATCTTCCCATGAGAGATTTCACCATAAGGGGACCACTTTGGAGTTCATCCATTTGTGCACTTTATCAATCATGATAAGAAAATAATGAGAGCAAGGGTCCTCCAACCATTCTTCTAGGATAACTCAATCCGCAAAGCGTCTTCCCATGAGGGCTTTCACCATAAGGGGACCACTTTGGAGTTCATATATTTGTGCACCTTATCAATCATGATAATACAATAATGAGTCATCTATACATTTTTCCAACAATGCATCATATACCAATGAAACCACAATGATCCATCTTCATCATGTATCAATGACAACTCATTGATCCATCTTCATCTATGCATTCTCATCAAGAAAAATACATATTATATTACATCAATCATCAATCAATCAATCCATTGACATCAATCAATGACATCAATCAATCAAACATTGGCATCAATGACAACATGATCCAATAGGATCAAGCACATATTTCTTTAACAATGACACATGAAATACATTATGCACTCTCTTGGATGCATGCAAATCTAACATGTATGCAACTGACCCTATATTTTCTAATATTTCAAAAGGCCCACAATATCTCACTGCCAACTTTGGGAAGCTTCCTAATCTTAGAAAACTTCTCTTTGCCTTCACTTTCAAAAACACATGTTCACCTACTTTAAAATCTATGAAAACTCTATTCTTGTATGCATAACTTTTCTTCCTATCCTGGGTAGCCTTTAAATTCTGTTTTATCTTTTCCATCTGCTCTTCCATTTCTTTTAACAATTATGGCCCAAAAACTGCTCTGTCTGCTGGATTATCCCAACTCATGGGAGTGTTACATTTTCTGCCATACAATGCTTCAAACTGACTCATCTTCAATAAGGCCCGATACCCATTATTATAGGAAAATTCAACTAAATGAATATAATATTCCCACTTTTATGGTTGATCCATCACATACATTCTAAGCATGTCCTCAATTATCCTCTTAGTCCTTTGTGTTTTCCCATATGACTCTATATGATACACCATACTAAGATTTAGATTTGTTCCAAATTATTTGAACAAACCTTTTTGAAAATTTGAAGTAAACTTTGGATCTCTATATGAAACTATTGTCTTAGGCACTCCATGTAACCTGAAAGCTTCCTTTATGAAAATATGTGCAATATTTGTTGCCTTATGTGTAGTCTTTACTGGAATAAAATGTGTTGCTTTAGTCAATTTATCCACCACCACCATGATGGAATCATGTTGCTACACTATTATGGGAAGCTTAGTAATAAAATCAACTATAACTACTTCCCACTTCCATTCCGGAATGGGAAATGACTGTAGAAAACCTACTGGATGTCTATGTTTTATATTCACCTTTGGCATTCTAGACATCTGGCTATGTAATTAGCCACTTCTTTCTTCATTCCCGACGAAAAGTATTGGCTTCTCACTGCTACAATTATCTTCTCATATCTTGGGTGCCCAACATATGGCACATTGTGCATTTCCTTCAGAACTCCACTTTTCCGCTCATTGGAATTTGACACATATACTTTTCCCTTGTTCATGAGAATTACATCTTCTTTCAGCTCATAAAAATTAAATTTCTGTTGAAAATGACCTTGCTGTATTGTTTCTTTTATTTTCACATATTGCTGATCTAAATTTGCTGGTGCGGTAATTTGATCTTTCAAATTTGTCCTGTACATGCTAATGGCTTCCACATGCACTTCATGAGCTCTCCCGCTAAGTGCATCAACTACATGATTTTCTTTGCCTTTTATATGCTTAATTTCGAAGTCATATTCACTCATAAATTCTAGCCATCTAGTTTGTCTAGCATTTAGTGTTGACTGTCCAAACAAATGTTTCAGACCAAAATGGTCTATCCTTAGCTCAAATTTCTTACCCATAAGGTAATGCCTCCACATTTTCAATGCATGTACAATCAATTCTAACTCCAAGTCATGTGTAACATAATTCCTCTCATGCTCTTTTAATTTTCTGGACTCATAGCATACCACATGGTCCCTTTGACTAAAAACTCCATCGAGTCCTTCCTTGCATGCATTGGTGCACACAAAAAATATTCATTTGGATCTGCAATATTCAATATTGGTTCACTTGTCAACATTTCCTTCAACTGTTGAAAACTCTCTTCACACTTGGAAGTTCGTTCAAATTTCACTCCTTTCTTTTGCAAATAAGTGATTGGACTTGCAATTCTTGAGAACCCTTTTATGAATCTTCGATAATAACTATAAATACCCATGAATGATCCGACCTCTGTCGGATTCTTTGGAGTTTTCCATCCTCTAATGGCCTCTATCTTCTCAGGGTCAACTTCTATCCCTGTTGCTGAAATTATATGCCCCAAGCAGTGAATCTTCTTTTTGTAAAAGATGCACTTACTTAGCTTAGCATACAATTTATGCTCTCTTAAAACTTGCAACACCATTCTTAAATGCTACTCATATTCCTCTTCTAATTTAGAATAGACAAGGATATCATCTAAGAACACAATCACAAACTTTTCCAGGTATTCCCTGAACACTCCATTCATCATGCACATAAAAAATGTTGGGGCATTTGATAGCCCAAATGGTATTACCGTGAATTCATAATGCCCATATCTTGCTCTAAATATTGTCTTGCTGATGTCTTCTTCCTTTATTCTTACTTGATGATAGCCCGACTTCAAGTCAATCTTTGAAAATATTCTTGCACCTTTCAACTGATCAAACAAATAATCAATTCTTGGCAAAGGATACTTATTATTTATGGTAACCTTATTAAGCTGCTTGAAATAAATACACAACCTTAAGTTTCCATCCTTCTTCTTGACAATAAGAATCAGGGCTCCCCAAGGTGACACACTTGGGCGTATATACCCCTTCTTCAAAATTTATTCAAGGTGCATCTACAACTCTTTTAGTTCTGGTGTGCCCATTCTGTAAGGTATCTTAGACGTCGGGGCAACTCCTGGCACCAAATAAATAGAGAAATAAATGTCTCTTTTTGGTGGTAGTACGAGAATTTCTCTAAAAACATATTCAAAATCCCTCAAAACTGGATGGTCTTAAATGCTTGCCACTTTGTCTTTGGATGCCTCCTCCATATGGGCTACAAACATCTAACATCCTTTCCTGAAGCTCTTCTTCAACTGCATATCTAAAATCTCTATGACAACTACAACTATTGGAATGTCTTGAATCTTTCCTTGCTTCCCTTCCTCATCAAGACATGTGATTGTCTTGTTGTAACAACCAAGGATAGCATGATGTTTTTCCAACCAATCCATGCGAATTAGACAATCGTATGAACCCAACAGTATGATGTTTACATCTACCTTTGTGTTAAGTCCATTCATGTCTATCGAAAAATCTTTAACCAACTCACTGAATTTCCTCTTAGCCCCCATGGCTAACTGAACTAACCAAGATTTCTTATGCTTACTTCTTTGCAAGTGAAATATTTCAACAATGTTAGCATTTATGTAACTATGGCTAGTTGTAGAATCAATTAAATTGCTATGGGATCATTATTGATCTTACCTTCCACTTCAATCATGGGAGATTGATATTCAAATTTCTTGTTATCCAAGGCTGCATAGATACTTGGCATTCTTCTGCCGATGTCTTCCACTATTTCAGCTTCCTGAATATTGTGGACAATCCTCATTCTTTCTCTTTTGTGAGGGAAATCCCTATATAAATGATTTTCCCCACATTCACAACATTGCACCGGCTGCTGCCTTGGCCTTTTTCCAAATGAATATGCAATCTTGTGTTCATTTTGTGTGACTTGACCATGCTGATTCTCTTGGAAATTATTCCTAAAAAAGGGTGGCTTAAAACCCTTCTTCCTTTTATCCTTCTTATCCTTCATCTTGTCATTCCAAGAATTTTGGAAAACTGATCTTCCTTTTCTCTGCTCATACAAATTCCTTTCTCTCCTTATGGTTTCCTCCAAGGTTTTGGGGTTATCATATTGAATCTTATCATTGTAGAAATAGGGCAACCCACTTAGAAACCTTTGGATTTTGACTTTCTCATCCTTGATGAAGTCAACATACTTCAACAGTTTAAAGAACCGCTTCTCATATTCCTCCATTGCCATGGTTCCCAACTTGAGTTCAAAGAACTCTTTCATATTTCTTTCATATTAATGCTCAGACATATATTTCTCTTGGAAATATCCCTTGAAATTCCTCCATGAGATTCTTTTATCATCAAGGTTCTTGGTTTTCTTACGTTTATCCCACCACATGGTTGCCTTACCTTGAAAGTGGTAGGTGGAAATTCTAGCTTCTACCCGGGATGGGTAATCATGTAGTTGTAAATATTTCTTCATTTCCAACATCCAGGCCTCAACATCTTCTCCTTTCCTATGCTCACCATTGAAAGTTAGTGGATTAATCTTCTTGAGTTCACCCTACAAGATGTCTGCCTCAAGTCTTCTCCTTTTCCTCCGAACATGAGACACACTTGGCCTTCTACCTGGACCTGAACTTGCATGAGTTCTTAGAAGGCTACCAAGATGAAATATTAAAAATTGGATGGCATGTCATCATCCCTCATATACACAAGCCCTTCAATTTAGTATTCAAGTAGGGATTCCCTAAACCCTGGACTCAAAGCCTAATTGTTCCTATATTTAAAAGTGGGGATAAAAACAATCCCTTTAATTAGAGGACCATTATGAGCAACCCCATATTATTGAATCTATATAGAGGTATTTTGGAAAATGTAACATCCCCATTATAATCCCTAGTTTAATTAATTCTTATGTGGATATAATATGTGGCTATGACCAAGCGATGTAATATGTGAATTGTATTTCAATGTTTTAATAATAAAATGTGATGCTAGTTGCTAAAGGGGACATGGACAAGAGATGGGGGATGAATTAATCCACAAGACAAGTAAGTGTCTAGGATAATGGCCAAGAGGTGGGTCAAAGGGGGAAATGCCCATGTATATTAATTTAACCCATTTTTCCTAAACTTGTGTATCGTATACAAACCTTCGCATTTATGATTGAGTGTTCCCAAAGCCAATCACTGAATACATGTAAGAGGGTGGGTGTGAGTGGTCACATCAAAAATTTATGGGACACATGGGGGTTAAGTACAATCAGCTTGGGTAAGAGTGTGAGTTAAGAAAGGCCAGCCACAAGAGAGGAAATTCCTATGGGTTGGGACAACAATTTTTAGTCAATAAAGTTTTATGCATGGAGGAAATGGGGGAGCAAGAAAGAGAGCTTGGAGCTTGTGTTTCCATGGAGGGAGAATTATGGAGCATAATTGGAGTGAATTGGAGCTATAGAACTAAAGATACAAGTTGTTAGGCCCAAAGAGTGAATTCATGTGTGAGTTGCACTAAAACAACAAGTGTTGTTGTTGATTTTGCTGATAGTTTTCCTAACAACAATTTCCCTTTAGTTCCTAGCTGATATATTCCCAGTTATTTGCACCATAGAGACCCTGATAAATGAATGGCACATTCCTTGGGTTAACCCTGATAAACAGATGGTACATCCCTTGGGTTATCCACTGATAAATGGATGGTACATCCATTGGGTTATCCTTGATAAATGAATGGTGCATTCCTTGGGTTGGGAAGGTCAGGAGGCAAAGTGTGTCTCATGTTCGGAGGTAAAGGAGAAGACCCAAGGAAGACATCTTATAGGGTGAACTCAGGAATATTAATCCACCAACTTTCAACAATGATCATAGGAAAGGAGAAGATGTTGAGGCTTGGATGTTGGAAATGAAGAAATATTTACTGTTAGTCGATTTACTGTAGCTTACAACTACAAATTTAAAACAAATTTAGCTACTGTTTATATCCATAAAAAATATGCATCTAAAGCATGTTAATAATCAACATGAAATGAAACTAAACCACTCATTACAACAACATATAAGTCATTCTCATTTACGCAGAGTTCACACACATCAATAACACATGTAAATAACTCAACAACAAGATAAAACACTTATATTTAAACAAGAATCATGCAACCAACTGCTTGGGACGAACATTCCACCCAACCATAGAATGACTATTTCAAATATCAATAGCTAGTCACCCCCGAGATGAGGCTAGTAATCCACAAAAGAGGTTGTCTCTCATAACCCAACTAATATTCTCCTACAACTATCCCGATTTTTCTACCAACACTCTTCCTCATGACCTTCACAGCCCAAGGAATGCACCATTCGTTTATCAAGGATAACCCAAGGGATATACCATCTGTTTATAAACAGATAACCCAAGGGATGTACCATCCATTTATCAGGGTTAACCCAAGGAATGTGCCATTCATTTATCATGGTCTCTATGGCGCAGGTAACTGGGAATCTCTTAGCTAGGAACTCAAGGGAAACTGCTGCTAGGAAAACTATCAACAAAATCAACAAAATAACTTGTTGTTTTAGTGCAACTCACACATGACTTCACTCTTCATGCCTAACAACTTAGCTCTTCATTTCTCCATATCCAATTCTCTCTAGAGTTTTCCATCCATGGTTTAAAAATCTCCAAGATCTCTTTCTTGTTCCCCCATTTCTTCCATGCACAAAACTTTAGTGACTAAAAACTATTGTCCCAACCCATAGGAATTTCCTCTCTTGTGGCTGGCCTTTCTTGACTCACACTCTTCCCCAAGATGATTGTACTTAACCCCCATGTGCCCAGTAACTCTGGGATGTGACCACTCACACCCACCCTCTTACATGTATTCAATTATTGGCTTTGGGAACACTCAATCAGAAATGGGAAGGTTCCTATACGATACACAAGTTTGGGAAAAATGGGTTAAATTAATATACATGGGAATTCCCCCCTTTGACCCCCCTCTTGGACATTATCCTAGACACTTCCTTATCTTGTGGATTAATTCACCCCCCATCTCTTGTCCATGTCCCCTTTAGTAGCTAGCATCACATTTTATTATTAAAACATTGAAATACAATTCACATATTACATCACTTGGCCATAGCCACATATTATATCCACATAAGCATTAATTAAACTAGGGATTATAATGGGGATGTTACATTTTCCAAAATACCTATGTATAGCTTCACTAATATGGGGTTGCTCATAATGGTTCTATAATTAGAGGGATTGTTTTTATCCCCACTTTTAAATATAGGAACAATGAGGCTTTGAGTCCAGGATTTAAGGAAGCCTTACTTGAATACTAAATTGAAGGGCTTGTGTATATGAGGGATGATGACATGCCATCCAATTTTTAAGATTTCAACTTGGTATCCTTCTATGTCCTTAGCTTTCCCTTTTGCGAATCACTTAATCCCAAAATTTATGTCTTTTATAGAAAGAACTCCATCCTCTATAGGAACATTTGGAATGTTTTCCACAACAATAGGGTATTCGTAAATATTTGTGAGGTAGGAGTTCCAATCCTTTAGGGGAATCATATTATTTTCTTTAGTTTTACGAGTTGGAATTTTCCTCCAGATTCTCTTAGGATATTTCTTATATAGGTGAAAAAGCTTCTCTTGCTTTCTATTTAAGTAGTGCCTTTTTCCCCTTTTAATTATGTCTTTGTATCTATTTATCATATCATAATTTAGGGACTCATTAGAGGCATCCCTAATGATTTTTCTAGCAATTTTATACTCGTCGTCATATTAAGGGTTGGTTGTTTTATTTTTCTTTTTACATAACACCTCGATAGAGAATTTGTGAATGAAAGTAGAGAGGGTTGTTGTAAAATTATGATAGAGGTCTTCAATATTGTTCTTATACGATATGATATTTAATTCACTATTTAAGTGCTTTAAGAAAATATCAACTATATTTTTTTCAAAAAGAAAGTGCCTTTGTTTACTAGAGTTTTCTTCAATGGATCTTTTGTGCATGACAAAGTTGAGAGTTAGGGTTAAAGTTCCGTGTTCAAAGTCAGGTTCATGGTCATTTAAAAGGTCAAAATTTACTATTTGGTTGTATATGGGGATATTTGAAATCACATAATCCATGATACTACTACCCATCCCATGGATACAAGTCATCTAATTATAATTTGGAAACTTCATTAGACCATTGCAAATCATGAGATTTTGATAACTACAAAGCTTGATTATCCCGATACTAAATAAATTATCATTCATGTCTTAAGAGTTTCTTTTGTACATGTTAGTGAAAACATGGTTAAATCATTGCTTATAAGAATAGCTTGATTAGATGCAATTCTAGCATTAAAGTCTCCTAGCAACAAGATACTACCTTCGATTATAAGGCTGTAAATATCTTGTTCTAAGTTTTTGTAGGGACAATTCTTATCCAAATTGTTTTTCTTATAAAAAGTATAATTGATAGGGGTGAAGTAACATATTTCTATATAAATCTTCTTAGCATTAATATATGAAATCTCCATCCATATATACTGATTGAGAGGGTCTTTTTTATGAAGTCGAATGTGAGGAGAAATGTTCATTTTTATGTAGCAATATATGCCTCCAATCCCTCCATGGGAGATTTTCTTGTTCCATGTCGACCATAATACAAATCCTTCTATGTGAGGGACCTTAGATTCTTCATGCTCCCAAGTTTCAGCCAAAAATATAATAGCAATTTCACTTGGGATCCAACTTAATATAGGCCCTTTTATCCATGGAAAACTATGACAGTTCCAAGAGAGGATCCCACGTGTACCAAATTCCTATTCATTATTATCTTTCTGGTCTCTATGCCTAATAAAAAATTTCTGATTCCTAGTTATTTCCCATTTTCCTTCCTTCCTAACTTCTTTTACCTTTTGAACTTCCTTCCTTAATTATGCTTGGTCTTTTGGAATGAGGTCTTCACTTACAAATATTCCTCACCCTTTTAAGCTCAAAGTTTTGTTGAGTATTCCATATATGTGATCATTAGAGCTCACCTAAACCCGAATCAACCTATCTTTATGTTTGATTATTTTTCCTAGCTGTTGGATGCAGGCCTAGTCAAGAGGAAAGGATATTTTTGGAAGAGAAGCATGCAAAGAGGAAAGGACAGTTCGAAGGAAAAGAAACACGTGTAAGGGAAGCAGGAGATGCATGCATGAAAGGAAGACCTCACGACGCTAGGGTTAGGGTTTTTGTAATGTATTTTAATGGATGGTGAGCCCAAGATATAAATATGTAGTACTTAGAAGTAGCAGAGAGACAGACAGAGAGAGGCCGATTAGACATGAGGGGGGCCGACTAAGGAGGAGGAAGTGTAATAATTGTACGAGTCATTAAGCTAGTGAGATAGGGAAGTAGTGAGCGACTCGATCCCGAGGGTTAGATTGCACGCTGAGGATCCTGGTGCGATCTACTCAGCCTCATAGGGATTGAGGAGCCATGGAAGAGAGTAAGACCTTAGATTGTAAACATGCGCGGTGTGATATATTAACGAACCATAATAAAATATTGAGAGCTAAATATTTGTGGACGTATCCCCGGAGGGGTTGAACCATGGTAATACCTATGTTATGTGAATGAATGTATGTGTCTTTATGGCTGATTATTGTTGAATATTAGATGAATGAATTAACTAGTTAGATCTGATATTCCACATGCATGAATAGAATGAATGGTATAATTAGATGTTACATTGAATGAATAAGGATTACAGAGCACATCCAAAAATCTCCACTCATTCCCAGGTTGCAAACGCTTGAGTATTGCAACCACCCATAGAGCTATCTCAAGTGAGACTGCACGGTACACTATGTGTGCTGCGTTTCCTTCTGGTCTACTAGAGGGGACGATAGTTTTAAAGGGATTTTGTTGGGATCTTATCAAATTTGAACCAGGGTCAATCTATGATAGTAAGGTAGAATCAAAATAACCCATAAAGAATCCTAAAGACTAATAAAAGGGTAAAAATCCAACAAATGGTTTTGTTTCCAATTGGTCGGTTGGTTGGAAGAAAATGGGATTGAGTATGTGAGATTTGTGGAGGTTGTGTCAAAGGAATGTCAGACCGGATAACAAGATGTTGAGATAATGAGAATCTAAAAGGGGATGTTGAGACCATGGAATCCGACAAAGGCAGAGATAGAAACCTAGTTGAATATAAAGGAGCTAGAGTTTGCGTAGAAAGATAACAGAAACCGAAAGTTGAAACCGCGGAAATATCTGGACAAGTACGTATTCAGTGACTTGCATAAAGTATTTTTCTGTGATTTCCCGCATGTATTGCAGGAGTGGATAAAAATATTGAAAGACAACCATCCTAAAAATTAGATGCTACAACTAGAGTGGAATCCTGAAGAGATCACGTAGTTACAACGGGTTGATAATAAATTTACGCGTGCAGTAGATTTATGGTTAGACAACATTGTTGCAGGATTTATCACAAAATTTCTAGTAGATACATTGAAGTCTTACAGTGCAACTAAAAAAGAGTTATTGAAGAGAAATCAAGGGAGGTACATCATATATTTATATACTTCTATTAATATATTACTATATAACAAAGGTGTAATGACAATGGAGTCAAACAGCTAGACTTCCCTGCGTGCATGGGGGAAGGGGGGAAGCACCGATAGGAGAAGGAGAAATGGAAGGAGAAGTGGATAAAGGAAAGAAGGAGGATGCATTAGACCCAATTATGATGGACGAAGACCAGATCAAAAGGATCATGAAAACAGTTGGAAAGACGCGCAGTGGAGTACCCTACCAATATAAGGTGAGCACTAAGAAGAGATCCATAGCTGCGAGGGAAGGCTTGGCAAGTGATGAAGAAGAGGTAGAGGATATCCGGGCTATGGAGCAGATTGAGGAAATCCTGCGCGTGACATATGAGAGGAAGACAAGAGGTCCAAGAGTGAGAATAGAAGGCAACACTCCTATCCATATTAGTGTCAATATGGAATCCACAAACCCATGTGCGTCTAATACACCAAGAAGAACACAACCATTTAGACAACCGAATTTTGGGAGAAGGAAGACAATATGGAGTACATCTACACAAGGAACAACAAATGGGGGGACTAGTTCAAGAAGCATTAATCAATTATATACACCGCGTAGAGGTAGTAGTTCAACATTCATAATGGCAGGACATGATCCCACCATCAGGTTACCAAAATTCAAAGGTGAGGCATCGGAGGACCCAAAGAAGCACCTGTTTATTTGTGAAAAGATCTGGGAAGCGAAACAGATCACAAATGAGGACACTAAACTTGCACATTTATCTATCATGCTAAGAGATCACGCACTGAATTGGTACATGAGTTTAGCTGCAAACAGTCCCCCAAGGACAACCAAAATGATTGGAGATATCAAGAAGATGTTGAGAAATGAGTTCTAGAATCCTAGTTTAGAGGATCAATACATGAACAAGATGATAGAGATTAGACAGAAACCAAGAGAATGTGTATGGGATATTGACCATATATTCAAACATTTGAAAGGAAAGCTAAAGTATGTCATGAAAGATATGCAACATAGGAATCTGTTCGTCAACTCACTTCTACCACACTTGAAATACCTGTTGCGGCAACAAAAGTTTCAGACACAAGCACAAGCTCTACAAGCAACCCTACAATTGAAAGAGAACCAATATCAAAAGATAGATCCAATCATAGAGGAGATGAAGGAGGATCTGAAGAACTTAACATTCCATATAAACCAGAACAAAGGTAAGGACAAAAGAGAAGTTGTTTGGTGTACCACATGTAGCACAAAAGGACACCATAAAAATGAATGTCCAACATTCGCGCAATACATGGAAGTAGGAATGCCAAACCAATTGTCGATAAGAGGAATATGGTGTGAGATCTGTAAGAAACAGGGGCATGATCCATATCACCACCCAATGATGCAAAAGTATTAGACGATACCGAAGAAATCATATTGCAACTTTTGCAAGTCAGTAGGCCATGATGAAAAATATTGCAGAACCATGGACCTCATGAGGTAAAGAACATAAAATTCTTACAGGGTGCAGGCATAAATGATGATCGGGAAATCCACACCACAATTTAACCAAGTACTAGCCCCATATAACACTATGCAACAATAGTATAACACTACACAACAACAATATAACACCACGCAACCGTAGTACAATATCACACAACCACACTATAACCCTATGCAGTATAACCATGTGCCTTAGTATAATGCGCCACGAGGGGATCGAACTGGCTATAGAGGTGGAGGAAGAGAAAGAGGAGGCTTTGGACGAGGCATAGGACTAGTGGTATGCCACAATTGTCAACAAATAGAACAATATGCAAGAGAATGCCCACTTCCACCCACGACATGTATGTATTGTCACACATCAGATCATGAAACAGAGGAATGCTCGACACTATTAGGGAATATCCAAGAGAAGAGAAATAAAAACAATCAGAATGTTCAGTGGATTTCGACAGAAGCGAGGGATGAAGGAAGAAAAATCAACATAGTTACGTGGGGAGGAGTTAAAACAAGAAATGACACAATAAGACAAGAGCCAACACAACACCAATGGGTGAAGGAGAATGTCGAACCAAAGAAGCAGTTTGATGCACAGAATGAAAAGGAGATATTCAAGAGAAGGAAAGCTAGAACATAAAAAAGTTAATCATCTGCATACAAGAAGGAGAACAAACAAGGAATTCAGACTGAACACCAACATTGGAGATTTCAACATGGGAGATATTATACTGGATTTAGTATCCGAAGTAAATGTATTACCTAAGAAGACATGGCAATGTATGCAAGAACCCACATTAATATATTCACATGTTCAACTGAAACTAGCAAATCAACACATACTTCAACCAATTGGAAGACTAAAAGGAGTGACAATAGATCTAGATGGAGTGCGTACTAAATTCGACTTCGAAGTAATAAATATAGTGGATGGCACAACACCTTATTCGGAATTGCCTGGCTTGGATTGGGCGTTCAACAATCAGGCCATAATCAACTTAAATATGAGGAATATGACATTCAAGTCAAGAGAATACAGAGTCATTGCGTCGTTGGACCCATCAGAAGGGGAAAGTTTTGTAGAACCTACTTGCTTATACCTGGAGGAAATTAACCAGTTGTACAGAATAACTGCGTGAGAGGAAGATTATGTGAACCCAACAACAAATGGGGTACTTAGTTGGAGAAGCATCACCTCATGTGCATCAAACTCATATAATGGCTTAGAAAATTGGCAGCAGAGGTTACACGAAGTCTCTACAAGACGATGCGCAAGAATAGACTGCATAGTAAGATGGGTAGGTACGGAGATAAGGGAACCTCCCAACTTCCGTGGGGTGAATGAATTAGAAAAATTCTTGGCACGATAGGAATATGAAGTGTTAGAAAAATAGATTCTCTTAGCCCTGGATATAGCACTCAAGGCAACACCTGCAAGATGGTGGGGTGCGCACAAAGAAATAATCAAGGACTAGTACCAATGGAAGCGATTACTGTGCATTAGGTTTGGCGGAGAACAAGAAAGCAACCTGTTGTAGAAATATGACTGACAGGAGGCACCAACATAACACTTGGATAAGTGTAGAACGCTATGGAGAATGACACCACCGGAGGAATATCCTCATCATTTTATTCACACATTAGAATGGATCCCAACAAACTGGTATACAAACCAGGAACTGCGCAGGGGAACTACAAACTGGACATGATTACAACAAAACTTTACAGTCACTTTCTCATTTGAGCATGAGAACCCAAACATAGACTCAACACTCAAACAAATAAGAGGGGTGATATTCATTAAACAACTAGAAGTTGAACTCATGACAAAAGAACAACGACAAAACATACAGACAGTAAAAGAACTATTGTCATGCTACGGAAGAAGCATTAGATGAAGATGACCTGCGAAATATTCATATTGAGGAAGTTGAAGGCGAAAGAGAAGTGGAAGGTCCACCTCTGGAATCAGAAGTATTTTCTATGTCGATCAAGGTGAAGAAATTCAACATTGGGACAGTTGAGAATCCCAAAATGGCCAGCATTGGAGACTACTGGGATGAGAAAATAATGGAAAACATAACAAATTTACTGCATGAGTACAACGACCTATTCCCAACAACATTCATGGAAATGAAAGGCATAGCGAGAGAGATAGGTGAAATGAATATACCCCTTAGATCTGAGGCAAGACCGATTAAACAGTGACCATATAGACTAAACCCTATATATAAGAAAAAATTCAAATCTGAAATCGATAGGATGTTGGAGACTGGAATCATAGAACCTGTAGAGGAATTAGAATGGGTAAGTGTGATGGTGGTTAAGGAGAAAAAAAAGGGAGGAATAAGGCTATGTTTCGACTTGAGGAATCTGAATGATGCGTGCCTACATGACCCGTTCCCTACTCCTTTCACAGATGAGGTGTTGGAGAATGTAGGAGGACATGAAGCCTATTCATTCACTGACGGATTCTCAAGATACCATCAGATCAAGATAGCCCTAGAAGACATATAAAAAACCAATTTTTCCATAGAATGGGGATCCTACCAGTCACATTCATGTCGTTTGGACTGAAGAATGAACCAACAATATTTTCTAGAGTAGTCATAGCTACATTCAAAGAATTCATCCACCAGGTTCTAGAGGTGTATCTGGATGATTGGACAGTCTATAGTATGTTGAAATACCATGTAGGGGTGTTGAGGATGATGTTAGAAAGATGCAGACAATGTCATATATCATTAAACATCAAGAAGTGCATCTTCGGAACACCCTTTGGGATACTATTGGGCCATATAGTATGCAAACAAGGTTTGCTAGTAGATCCTGCCAAAATTACAGTAATTGTTAATCTACCACCACCGAAATCAGTCCATCAGTTCAGAGAAACATTGGGACACACAGGATACTGCATGAAATTTATAAAAGGATATGCACAGATCACTGCGCCAATGGAAAAATTGTTAAGAAAAGACAACAAGTTTTAGTGGAATGAGGAATCTCAGCGAGGATTGGACACCCTGAAAGAGAAGATGGTAAGAGAACCAATACTATTATTCCCAGATTGGGAAAAGACATTCCATGTAAATGTAGATGCATCAGCCATAGCACTTGGAGCTGTTCTAGTGCAGCTAGGATTAGGATAATTGGACCATCCTATAGCATTCGCTAGCAGAAAACTGTCAGAATCAGAGCATAATTACAATACCACAGAGAGGGAAGGATTATATATGGTCTATGTGCTTCATAAGTTCATACATTATCTATTGGGAAAACATTTCAAGATGTTCACAGACCATTCAACTCTCAAATACCTCGTCAACAAGCCAATGTTGTGGGGGGGGGGGATTTGTAGATGGTTATTGTTGTTCCAGGAATTTGACTTTGAAGTGATAGTCAAACCAAGGAAGTTGAATGCAGGACTTGATCACTTGTCGAGGATAACTAATGGAGAGGAACCTACGAATCTAGAAGACAACTTTCCTGATGCACAATTATTTTCAGTCCAAGTAGTCGATGAATACTTCGTAGACATCATTCAATACTTGAGTACAGGGATTGTGCCACAAGAATTCAACACTGCACAGAAAAAAAAAATTGGCAATAGGGGTTGCAGACTATCAATTGATTGCAAGACACTTACACAAAATGGGTGCAGATATAATCTCGAGAAGATGTGTGCTAGAACATGAAAGACCTAGGATTTTAGCAGAATCCCATGAGGGAATAACAGGAGGATATTATGCAGGCAAAGCTACCACGCATAAGGTATTGCGCGTAGGACTATGATGGCTAACTGTTCATAGAGACTCAAAGGACTATTGCTAGATATGTGATGTATGTCAGAGGGTTGGTAAATCGAATAGAAGGGACGAGATGCCCCTCAGACCACAAGTAACCTTGCAAGTATTTGACAAATGGGAAATAAATTTTGTGGGACCGATTAACTCACTAACATAAAGGTCAGGAGTGAGGTACATTATTACTGTGACATAGTACTTAACAAGATGGGCAGAAGAAACACCAGTAAAAGATTGCAGCACAAAGAAATTAACACACTTTTTGTTTGAGAAAGTGATCACTCGATTTGGATGCCCAAGGATTTTGATGAGTGACCAAGGCACTCACTTCATTAACAACACTATTAAGGCTATGACTGAGGAGTTTGAAGTTTATCATCAAAAGAGTGCACCATATAATCCTCAAGAAAATGGAACAATGGAAGCCTTTAATAAGATCCTCGAGAATGCACTGACAAATATCTGCAACGTTAATAGGGATGATTGGGACTTGAAGATACCAACAATATTGTGGGCATACACGACCACATGAAAAAAATTGACAGGGCAGGCACCATTCAGGTTGGTGTATGGACAAGAAGAAGTGGTGCCATTAGAGTTTTTGGTACCTAGTCTGCGTGTAGCAACAAGTACCAACATGATAGAGCGAGGCACAATACAGGAAAGGCTAAGTCAGCTGATGATCATGGAAGAATATAGGATTCTAGCAGGGTTTCACCAAGAAGTACAAAAAGCAAGGGACAAAGATTGGCATGATAGACACATCAAGAGGAAAAAATTCAAGGGGGGAGACTTAGTCTTGGTGTGATATGGATTTTATGAGCAGAATGAAATGAACACAGATTATTAACAGGTGCTTAACAAAAAATAACAGAGACATAGTAAAACTGGTTTTCTATTCAATAACGAAATAAGCTGAAACTGTAAAATGCAGTGGAAACAAGCTTGCTGGAATGGTGGCGGCTTATCTATGAGAAGAGATGTGATGGCTGCGCGCATTTGCCAAATGAAAAATTACAATGAGGATCTGAAGGCCTTTTTAAAATAAACAAGAATTCCCAAAACCCTAGACATCCAAAAACCTAACCCTAGGAGATGAAGCGCCAAAAGTCATGTGGGCCCCGTTTGGGTAAGTTAGTACATCAACTTCCTGGGGTCGTAACTTTTGCATACGATCTTCGTTTTAGGCATGTGATAGCCCATTGGAAAGGTATCATAGAAGATATTCATTTTGGGGGCTCAATCATTCCTTTGGCTATTAATGAGGAGATCGATCCTGAAAAACCTTCATTTAGGCCCTCAAAATGGCCCCCGAAGTTAACACTGCTAAAAATAGTAAATTGCCAAAATTGTCAGAAAATTGTTTTGATCCAGTTGGAAAAGGTGGGTGGCCACTGATATCCATTTGGATCAATCCTCCCTCCTTAGAAATAAATGGTCTCCATTGCGTTGAGGTCCCCCATCAGATGAGGAAATTTTTGTTGAATTTGTCCCCGGGTGAGCCACTTGCCTTGGTGTAGGAGCTGCCCTGCTTTGACTACTCGATAAAGCTAGATCCTTTGTTGTCGAGTACCCTTGATCTGTGTGTCCATGATCTAATCATTGGATTCCTGTTGTATGCAGTCAGGGTTGATCTTTGTTAGTGTCAGTTGTTCTGCTACTTCTGAGGTGTCCAATAATGGTGGGAAATAAGGGCGAAGGAGATCCACGTTGAACACTGGGTGCAGGCCAAGGAAGGGAGGAATGTTGAGCTCAGAATCATTATCCCCCATGGCCTTGGTGATAGTGTACGACCCATAACAGAGTGGGCGAAGCTTCCGATGGGGTCATGTAAGGCATTCTTTCTACAAGTGCAACCAAACTTTGTCGCCCACCTGAAACTTATGTGCACCTGATGTTGATCATGGCACTGTTTGTACTTGTCATTGGACTTCTGTAAGATATCCTGAACCTGTTGGCAGATGTGTTGAATCCGCTCAATGAACCAGGTGGCTTTGTCAGCTTCAGTCGGAGCAGGAGATGAGTTGGTCGAGGTGACCGCAAGGGGAAGTGCAACATCTATGGGACCCAATGGTTGAAATCCCAACTCCACCTAAAAGGGGTTGTGGTCGGTTGAGCTATACAGGGCTCGGTTGTAGCTATGCTGGACATAGTCAAGGATCTCATCCCATGTGCGAGGGTGCTTTGAATTATACATGCGAAGGATACACTAGTACATATTGTAAAAATTCCGACGTTCTATTTGCGGCGTTATGGACAAAATTGTCCATATTGTCGCAAAATAGAGGAAATTTAAAAAAAATAAAATCATATTGCCCGATAACATTGGTATTGCCACGTTGACGTCTCTCTTTCCACGTTGACGTCTCTCTTGCCACGTTAACGTTTCTCTTGCCACGTTTTCCACCTAGTTGTCGCTCTTGCCACGTTTATGACATAGACGTTTCTCTTGCCACGTTTGTGAAGATTGATGTCGCAATTGCGACGTTTTGGAAACTAGGTTTTCCTCTCCAACGGTCACCTTAGTATGTTGACCAAGTCAAAATACTAATGGTCACTTAGGTTTGTTTTACGTCAGAATTGCGACGTTATAAAATCTATAAATATGTTGCATTTGATGGATGTTGCGACAAGTTTTCTATAATAACGATGCTTCAAAAAGGGTTTGCGGGTCTTCTAACCATGTCAAATTTTGATGCATACAAGAACATATTGAAGAAATTTCAACGTTGGCCCCATTCACTAGTGCTCACTATGCGCGGTCGGTGCATGACATTTGTGGTGGTTGAATTGGAAGTTCCATGACATTTCAAGAGAGTTCCAACAAAGATTCTACGGATGGAAATAACAACATTTGACAAATATGAGACACCCCATTATGAACGTTGTTGCAAACATGGAAGATCTCAAAGATTATGTGGTCAAGACATCAAACATCCTTGAGTCTTGAAACCCTCCCATACCGTCAAGGCATGTGTCTAGTCTAACCATGTCAAATTTCGATGCATACAGGCACATATTGAAGAAATTTCAATGTTGGCCCCATTCACTAGTGCTCACTATGCAGGGTCGGTGCATGAAATTTGTGGTGGTTGAATTGGAAGTTCCATGACATTTCAAGAGAGTTCCAACAAAGATTCTAGGGATGGAAACAACGACATTTGACAAATTAATATGAGGCGCCCCATTATGAATGTTGTTGCAAACATGGATGATCTCAAAGATTTTGTGGCCGGGACATCAAACATCCTTGAGTCTTGAAACCCTCCCATACCGCCAAGGCATGTGTCTAGTCTAACCATGTCAAATTTCGATGCATACAGGCACATATTGAAGAAATTTCAACGTTGGCCCCATTCACTAGTGCTCACTATGCGGGGTCGGTGCATGCCATTTGTGGTGGTTGAATTGGAAGTTCCATGACATTTCAAGAGAGTTCCAACAAAGATTCTATGGATTGAAACAACGACATTTGAAAAATTAATATGAGATGCCCCATTATGAACGTTGTTGCAAACATGGCTGATCTCAAAGATTATGTGGCCAGGACATCAAACATCCTTGAGTCTTGAAACCCTCCCATATCGTCAAGGCATGTGTCTAGTCTAACCATGTCAAATTTCGATGCATATAAGCACATATTGAAGAAATTTCAACGTTGGCCCCATTCACTAGTGCTCACATGGATGGTCATGTAATAAATATGACATCTATAACTAAGTATGGGGAAGGTTGACTTCTATATAACTACAATATGGGGAGGGTTTCTTGACTTCTATACTTGATTGTTTTGGGAAGGTTGTGTTTCTCTTTATGTTCATATATTTGAAGAGAGGATTAGAGCATTTAGAGTATTCAGGACACTCTCGAGATTACTTTTGAAATACAAATAAAGGGGAATAAATGCCTAGCCACATGTATTCTTCTTCATATATTCATGTTGCATTGACATACACAACTGATCTAGAAATATAGTGATAGTATATTTTGTTTTCTTTTCCATTTATTTGACCCGAGTAAGTGGGGAATTATCCCCTATCATAAATAAACACCATATAATTCAAAAGGATGTTTCTTAATTATATAGAAACCCAACAAAAATCATAGAGAAAATTCACTAATCTAGGTTGTATCTTGCATAATCAATTTTGGGATATAAGTAGTAATAGTGAAATGGTAGAAAACTATGTGAATGTTAATTGGTACAGTTAATTAACAAAACCAACAAATTAGTATGGTAATAAGACAATATGGATCAAATCAAAGAGCATGGTTTTTTGATAATTGAAATCATTGGATTGATAGTAGAGAGGGTCATGAAAAATTGAGGTTTATGAAACTAGTCCACTAATTGGAGGATAAATATATGCTCCAAGTCAACAACTACAATATAATTGTAATTACACAGAGGAGGCTTAAATGTAATAAAATTAATGGTGTTTTTCGTATAACTATGGGTGATATAACATAAGCCCTATTCTAACAAAGTAACAACAATTGGAACCTACAAATAAG
>ML797596.1:42933-54727 GCA_009831015.1 Picea engelmannii | reverse complement strand
AACTTCAAATTTTAACATAAACATCAATCATTAAACCAAATTTCATTATAATTTTAACTTCAAATTTTAACATAAACATCAATCATTAAACCAAATTCCATTATAGAAATTATTTAATTCCCTAATCTCTTTTATTAAGGAATTCTGTAAACTGGATTGTACATCGTCAAATCCCACACTCTAGATAACATTAAATGTTATGTAGGTTATATAGCCTTGTGTTTATTGCTCCCTCGGGGTTTTAGCACAAACATCAGGGTTCTATCTTCCTCGTTCAAAGAAAATAAAGTGCGCAACCTACTGCTTACAAGCAAAAATTGCTCCACGGCGAATACAAGCAGAGAGAGGGGATGCTAAGCCAACATGAATACGATCTCGCAAGGGTTAATCCATTACAGGTATATTCTAGCGATGTAGTTTGAGGGATGGCTAAAAAATTTGTATGTAGGGTGATGGGATTTGGATTCAGTGAAATGGAAAAATACACAGCGAAAATTGAAGCGAAAAATTTGAGTACTGGGTCTCAAAGATTCAATGGTTCTTAGCATAAACCTCAGTCCAAAAATCCCCAAACCCAACAACACAACGAGAGGATGAATTTGCAAAAAACAAAGGCACTAGCCCAAAACAATCACAAGGAAGCCAGAGTGGAGCACTGCTCAAAATTTTCATAGAATCTGTAGGGCTTTCCAAGAGAGACAAATGAAAAAAACGACGAGAATGGAAAGAAGCCATGAGAATATTGGAGATCCATTCTGATAAACCTAATTCAGAGGGGCAAAAAAACAAGCATATGATGAAAATACAATCACAGGTAAGGCAGAGTGAACCACAGGTCAAAAATGGGCTCAGAATCTAGAGGGTTTTCCGAGATATCCAATTGCAGAGAACATGTAGGATGGGATGAAGTCATGAGAATGTTGGAGGCCCGTTCGAAGGGACACACTACATTATCCAATGAGCAAATAACAATTCTGAAGGTTGTTTCAAGAGGGGAATCTGTCTTTCTTACAGGCTCTGCAGGCACAGGTAAGAGCTATCTTATTGATTTTGTTGTAAAAATATTGAAGGAATTGCATGGTCCAGGCTCCATCTTTGTAACAGCCTCAATAGGGATTGCAGCATGCCATTTGAATGTCATGACTCTACATTCCTTTATTGGAGCTCCACCTTATGTTGTGACTCAGGAACAACAACTATTGAGAAAAATTCAAACAAGCCAAGAACAAGCCAATAAACCATTCAAACAAGCCAAGAACAAATCCTGAGCAAACAAACAAGCCAAGAACAAATCCTGAGCAAAAAAACAAGCTAAGAACATGTCATTAA
Organism: Picea engelmannii; assembly: GCA_009831015.1. NCBI lineage: Eukaryota > Viridiplantae > Streptophyta > Pinopsida > Pinales > Pinaceae > Picea > Picea engelmannii. Next base: position 53,398 of record ML797596.1, on the reverse strand, counting down.
TTTAATGTTGAGTTTGAGCAGTTACACCATTTTCCATTGATTAACAATAGGCCTGGTGTTATTATTTGTACATGGGGAAGTTTTCCATATTTGATAGAATGTAAGTTCTTAGCTAGACATTGCTCAATAATGAATTTACATGAGATAGGGTACTATTTGAAAAATCTATATGACTCCTTAAGATGTGGTGCATCCATTATTAAAAAACTCATAGAGTTTGTTTTTTGCCGAGAAAATGTGCATGTGAATGAATTGATCATTTACTAATTAAATCATTTTTTAATTCATTTTCCTCCTATCCCAAGGTCACAAAGGTCCTTACATGTGTGCTAAATYGCCTTGATTTTGATTTTGAGTTAGCAAAAGTCAGGGATAAAATGTAAATTGATGCTTATTAGGTACCCACATTCTCATTACAATTTGGAAATACTTGCAACATCAAAATATATCACAAATAGAACTACTAGCCACTGGAAAACATAAATATATCTCTAGGCTAGTGATGGAACCATTTGAGTTCTTTTCCTTCAAGAACATTTGGAAACAACATCAAAACTACAACATATTCAATCATGAACTCTACACGATGATGCAGGAGCATCTCTCTACATCATCCAGCCAGCCAGCCAACCATGTCAGTGCTTGCATTCAAGGCTGAAGAGAGGCGCAGCCCTCATCTTCAGTTTTGAATTTGAATGTAATTAATGTTGTAGGTTGTTGATCCATGGAATCCTGCCTTTGTGCAGGCATTAGAGTAGGTAGGCCTTTAAATGTTTGTAAGGATGAGATCTAGATCCAATTTGTGGACTAGACAGCCCATTCAATGTAATTGAATAGGGTAGGTAAATTTGGAGGGAAGAGCTCAAAGATCCCCCTCAGGTAAAAGAGATCAGTATCTCATTTTGGTGATAGCTAACAAAGAAGAGAAGTGGAGTGAGATTCTGCGAGTAGAGAGCAAAAGAGAGGATCCATGACCTTGTTACGGGCCGTGCTCAGGAACACCTTGTAAACACAGACGTTTGCCATTTTTAATACAAATAGCAGTTTTTCCTGCATGACTATGTGTTAAATGAATGTCTGTGAGTGTTCTTCATATGATATGAATGTATGATGTAGATGTATGCTATAGGTTTTCATTTGCAGGAGTTGGTTTGATTTCAGGTGAAGTTCTTTGAGGTTTCATGTCAGGAGGGCGTGACAGAGTATTGCGGTCTCTGAATACCAGCGCACTGAAGCACTTATGAATACTTTGGGTTCAGACAAAGATGTGCTACAGCACAAGAACTGAAATCAACAACTCGGAAGAAAGACCTGTGAGGTTTTTGAATACATCAGGAGGTAGGGCTATGTAGGGAGAACACAGTTGCATACAGAAGCTCTGAGGAGTTCTGTGAAGCTCTACCAGGTGGGCATTGAGCAGGTCCAAAGAGTGCACAGAAGAACTTTGCTGTGAGTTCTATATAACTTTGCTAGGAGGGCATTGAGACAGTGTGCAGACAATCATAAGGAAGAGAACTATCTTTTGAGTTCTGGGATTAGAAGAAGAGTCCACTGAAGGATCTCTGCATGGTTGCTGAACACCCTGAAAGTCTCAGCAAGAGGTTGCTTGAGCAGAAGGATAGCCAGGAGGGAATTACATTCTCCAGCAGGAGGAGAAAGGAGAAGGAATTATTTCCTTAGAATTATGAGTGAAGGGAAAATCTCAGGATGGATAGCACCTTTGTGTGCGCGTAAAGACTCTACAGAGGCGCAGAAGTCGCAGAATCCCTTGAGGATTCAAAGGAAAAGCTCAGGAGGGGCAACATTTTCATAAGCGCGCAGGCGAGAACTCATGATCGTGGAGCTCGCAGAAATGGAGAAAAGGTCGAGGCCTTTAAGAATTTGAAATTCTCCCAAATTTGGGAAGAAATGCACAGAAGCTCCGGAGGAGCAACAACAGTCGTCCGGTCAGACTAAAAAAAAAAAGATCTGGGCTGTTGGTTTTCATGTCCAGGAGGCAGTGCAATAGAGGAGCGCACAGAAGATATCGATATGGACTGTCAGATCTTGAGCGAATCACCTGTCAGTCGTCGGATCTGACAAGAGCTGCACGAGGTTTAAACTTCATGAACAAGAGGGTGAAAGTTCCGAAGGAGTCGGGATATCGGGACTTCAGCGATTGGGATATCAAAAGTCTCGAAGACAGGAGATCAGGAATCTCCATGGTGAAAACCCTGAAACAAATCTGAGTCGTCCGTCTGTTGGGACACGTGGCGGAGATCAGGAGCCCATCGACATATTTCAAGTCGGGACTTCGGGGATGGAGAGGACACGATGCCAGAGCATATCGACATTTGATTTCGTGAAATTGTGAAATTATGGAGGACTTTCCATCATAGGAGGACGCGTGGAGGAAATCTAAGGGCTCGGGAAAAGTCCCGAAAGGGAAGGGTTCATTGAAATTTCAAGATTCGGCATTTCGGGAGTTCCGAGGACAAGAAGTCGGAGCATTTTGTCATCAAGAACCCCGAAATCGCGAAGCGACGAGGACCATCCATCATAGGAGGACGTGTGGAAACAATCGAGGCCTTCGAGAAAGTCCCGAAAGGGGAGAGTTCATTGGCATTTCGGGATTCGACATTTCGTGAATCCTGAAGACGAGAAGGATGCGCATTTCAGAAACGTGAAGTTCGAAACCCCCAACAAGGTGCAAAGCTCCATTGTGGGGCCAACTGATGTCATATCGAGAAATCGGGATTCGAAGGATCGGGAATCCTGAGGACAAATGAATTTCGGCATTTGAAAGCCCGAAACCCTAAAAGGGACTGCGGTCATATAAGGGAAGGTCATGTGGGACAAGATTTATCCCTTAGGGATAGTCGCCAAAAAAGGTGTTTCGGCATTTCAGAGATTCGATGATCGGGGATTCAAGAGAACAGGGAATTCTCGAGATCGGGGATCAGAGAATCCCGAAACCCAGAATTTAGTCGGGAAAATCCACGGTTGAGTATTGATGCAGAAAAGACACGACCACCACCTCGTCTCTCCCTTGCTCATAGGATCATTCTCATTCATTCATGAGATGAATTAGCTCTTTCGATTCCCTGTTGGAATCCCTGATGAAAACCCGATCCACAGGTCCTTCTCTTTTTCTTGTCACGGCCTCTGCACACGCTTGTGACCTTTCCCCGATTTTATTTCGGGTTTCGGGGTTTCGTAATCCCCGATGACAAGAGTTCTTGTCCTCTTGAATCCTCGATCTCCGATGAGTCAATTTCCCGATACGCGCCTTTACGTGTTAGCCCTCCTAGCTAAACACTTGGCCCATGTGACCACCAATTCACAAGACCGCAGCCTTGCCTTCTATCAGGGTTTCGGACTTTCAATTACCGAAATGCATATGTCCTCAGGATCCGCGATCCTCCGAATCCTGATGCCCTAGTTCTCTTTGGCCTTAGCCCCTCCTAGCTATGCCCTGGTCCACGCGACCACCTCTCATATGACCACAACCATATACTCCTATCGGGATTTCGGGCTTTCCAATGCTAAAACGCGTATGTCCACGGGACTCACGAAATGTCGATCCCCGATACACCAATCCTCTGATGGGTTCATGGCCTTGACCTTTCAACGCTCCGTCGCATCTGTCGGGGTTTCGAACCTCGCGATCCTGAAATGTCCGGACTTCTTGTCCACAGGATTCACGATATCCCGATTCCCAATTAGCCGATGAACGACCTCCTTTTCGGGACTTTTCCCCGATGGCTCCGATTGCTGCCACACGTCCTCCTCATAGGGACGATCCTGATCGCCTCTCGCAATTTCAAGACTCCTGATGTCCCGACTCTTTCGACATCGAGAACTCTGATTTCCCGAGCGCCAATATCCCGATGGCCCTGCCTCTCATCGGGATTTTACCTCTGCCTATGAGATTTTAACTCCTACACAACTACTGATAGATCCGATGGCTGTCGGGTATTTGGATCAAGATCTAATGGTCCATATCTGTTCTTCTTGTGTGCTCCATGGACATGAAAAACAACGGTCCAGATCTCCTCCTCTCGCCGATCTGATGACTACTGTGCTCTCTCCTGAGCTTGCGCACTCCTTCTTCCTGCACTTGGAAGAATTTTCAACTTCTCAAAGGCTTCGACCTTTGACTGTTCCCCTTTGCGAGCTCCACAATCCTGGGCTTCGCCGTGCGTATAAAAACAATGTTCCTCCTGAGCTTGCTCCTCTCGAATCCTTAAAGGATTTCGACGTTTGCGCTCCTGCAGAGTCTTCACATGCACACGCAGGTGCTATCCATCCTGAGCTCCTCACATGCTCAGACCCCTACGAGATTTTATCCTTCTTCTTTATCCCTCAGATGGAGAAATATGGATGCCCTCCTGGCTATCCTTCTGCTCAAGCAACCTCTTGCTGAGTGTTGCAGGGTGTTCAGCAACCCTGTGAAGATCCCTCAGTGGATTCTTCTTCAAATCATAGAACTCAAAGAGTTCTCTTCTTCTTGTGTCTGTCTGCACACTTACTCAATGCCCTCCTGGCAGAGTATCTTCTCAGAACTTCCAGAAGTTCTGTTTCCTTCTGTGCACGTATGCACCTGCTCAATGCCCACCTGGCAGAGCTCTCAGAATCCTCAGTGATTCTGGTTCTTCCTTAAGAACTCACAACAGAGTTCTTCTTTCGTGCACTCCTTGCACCTGCTCAATGCCCACCTGGCAGAGCTTCACAGAACTCCTCAGAGCTTCTGTATGCAACTGTGTTTCTCATACACAACCTTGCCTCCTGAGGTGTTCAACAACCTCAAGGGTCTTCTCCTGAGTTGTTGATTCCAGCTCCTGTGCCATAGCACGTCTCTGTCTGACTCCGCAGAGTTTAGAAGTGCTTCAGTGCACCGGTATTCAGAGTCCACAACACTTTGTCACGCCCTCTTGGCATGAAACCTCAAATACCTTCACCTAAAATCAAACAAACCCTGCAAATGAACAACTACATCATACATTCACAACACATGAAGAACACTCACAGACATCCACATAATACAGAATTCATGCAGGAAAAATTGCTTCTGTTTATATTAAAATGGCAAATGCCTGTTTTTACAAGGGTGTTCTTGAGCTCTCTCTGGCTCTCTTCTGCTTCTACTCTCATCTTACTCAAAATGAGATACTAAAAATATCTTTTACCTGAGGGGGCTCTTAGAGCGCTTCCCTCCAACCTACCTACCCTATTCAATTACAATGAATGGGTTGTCTAGTCCAGCATCTAGATCTAGATCTCAGCCTTACAAACATTAAAGGCCTATCTTATCTACAGCCTGCACAAAGGCACGACTTCACAGCTCACCAGCTTAAACATTTAATTACATTGAATTCATATTTTAAATGAGGCTGCGCCTCTCTTCACCACGAGATTTGAATTTGCTAACGTGGCTGGCTGGCTGGCTAGATGACGTGGAGAGATGCTCCTGCATCATACTCCTCAACTGAAAAATTCATGAGCTCCTGCTCATGAGCTTCCCATCTTAGCTGTTGAAATCCCCCCTGGATCCCAAATCATCCTCTAGAGCTGTTCATCCGCTCCATTTTCCTGCTGCTGTTGCTACTGCTTCTCTTCTGCTCAGCTTCTCCTTGCTGGCAGTTCCTGCTGACCTCAACATCAGCCTTCTGATCTCCTCTATCACCTGGTCCATCTACTCCAGTGGCTGGCTCTGTTTTTGCAGTTTCCCCAGCTGCAAAATTTTTCGGCCGATGGGTAGATCATCATGATCTCCCATGCCATCTTCTTCTGCTTCCAACCTCGCCTGTTGGATGTGCACGCTCTGCACTTTCACCCTCTCTTCCAGGGATTCAATTTGTTCCCACAGATCAACAAAGCATATGCTGTCTGCCTCTTCTTCTTCTTCTGCTGCAAACTCCCATGTTGCAGTATTTTCAGCTTCATTGCTGAAAATATTGAGCCATTCCTCAGAATGCTCATCATCCTCTTCTTCTTCTGCTGTTAGCTTCAGTGCTATAGCTATTTCAGCTTCCTGGCTGAAAGTAGTGAGCCATTCCTCAGAATTCTCATTTTCCTCTTCTGCTTGGGCAACTTCAGATATCTACTCCAATCCTTCTCGGACAGTCACAACTGACTATTCTTCTGCTGTTGTTGCATCTGCAACCCAAATTTCTACCTCTCCTTGGGAAAGTGGTAGGAATACCTTGATTCCCCCAATCATCAGAAGACTTCTCCGGTCTTCCTCCTTTGTCAGCTGCACTTACTGATCCAAAATCATCTCTGAACTCATCTGCTCTGTCAGCTCCTCAGGCTGATTCCAACTCATCTGCTCATCCTTGCCCACCTGGCAATATGGGATGCTTTTGCTTCTCTCCTGGCAGACTTTGAGATCCCGCAGCGACCTCATATCATTGCCCAGCTGGCAATGTAAAATTCCTTGGCTGTCCTCATGACAATCCGTGAGATCCCGCAGCGATCTCAACTTGTTTCCCACCTGGCAAGCTGGAATTTCTTCTCTGCCCTCCTGGTAGTGCTTGAGATCTTCAGCTGATCCCATTTCACTGAGATTTCTCCCAGTTTCTGTTTCACATACCTGAACCATTTCTTCTTCTGTGGTCTTGAGGTTTTCAGCATACCTCGACCATCCTCTCAACAACCTACGTTGTCTTCTGACCATCAATTCCTTGATTGGCCATTTCATCTTCGACTTCTTCATGGGCCATTCATACACCCATCTCAGCTTCTTATCCTGCTGTATCCACAATTCAAGATTTTCCATGTCTGCCTTTATTTCAGAGAGCTCTTTATCCATCTCTGCAAGCTCTTCTGCTTTGCTCTTCTTCCCAGCATGCCTATGGCCTTCAGTAACCATGGTGTTGTCTCTGTCTGCTTTCCTAGCAAACCTCCTGATGTCACTCTGCACTAAGAGTGTTACCAGCTTCATCCTCCTATAGTATCCCTGACTGCCTTCTTGATTGCTGCCTACCTGCAACCAATCACCACAGAGTCTCCAACGCTCTGTCTTCTCCCTCCGGCTTCTCCCTCTGCTTGAAATATACAAACATAGTTCTATCTTTGATACCACTTGATGTGTATCAGAGTGCTCTTTCTCTCTTGCTCCTCTTGCCTGAAATATACAGACAAGATTCAAGCTCTAATACCACTTGATGGTGTCCACCCGGGCACCTACCTCAGTAGGTCCCGCGCCTGACCTCCCGGTCTTAAGGATCGTTCAATTTCCTCCCTCGAGCCAGAATGGATCTTCTGATTCCCACTGGAATCTCCCTCGAAATTGACCCACAGGTCTTTTCGGCACTTTACAGTCTTTAGGCCGGTCACTATTCTCTTCGGCGACAGAAGAATAGAAAATCATGGTTTCAGGGTTTCAATTGCCGAAATGAATATGTCCTCAGGATCCGTGATCCTCCGAATCCCGATGCGCCGGTTCTCTTTGGCCTTAGCCCCTCCTGGCTATGCCCTGGTCCACGCGACCACCTCTCATATGACCGCAACCATATACTCCTGTTGAGATTTTGGGCTTTCCAATGCCGAAACGCGTATGTCCATGGGACTCGTGAAATGCCGATCCCCGATATGCCAATCCTCCGATGGGTTCACGGCCTTGACCTTTCAACGCTCCGTCACATCCGTCGGGGTTTCGGACCTCGCGATCTTGAAATGTCCAGACTTCTTGTCCAAGGGATTCACGATATCCCAATTCCCGATTAGCCGATGAACGACCTCCTTTTCGGGACTTTTTCCCGATGGCTCTGATTGCTGCCACGCATCCTCCTTAGAGGGACGGTCCTGATTGCCTCTCGTGATTTCGAGACTCCTAATGTCCCGACTCTTTCAACCTCAAGAACTCCGATTTCCCGAGTGCCGATATCCCGATGGCCCTGCCTCTCGTCGGGATTTTACCTCTGCCTATGAGAGTTTAACTCTCACGCAACTCCTGACAGATCCGATGGATCTCGGGTATTTGGATCAAGATCTAACGGTCCAGATCCGTTCTTCCTGTGCGCTCCCTGGATGTGAAAACCAACGGTCCAGATCTCCTCCTCTCACTGATCCAATGGTTGCTGTGCTCTCTCCTGAGCTTGCGTACTCCTTCTTCACTTGGAAGAATTTTCAACTTCTCAAAGGCTTCAACCTCTGACTGTTCCCCTCTGCGAGCTCCACAATCCTGGGCTTCTCCGTGCGTATAAAAATGTTGTTCCTCCTGAGCTTGCTCCTCTCGAATCCTTAAAGGATTTTGACGTCTGCGCTCCTGCAGAGTCTTCACATGCACACGCAGGTGCTATCCGTCCTGAGCTCCTCACACGCTCAGACCCCTACGGGATTTTATCCTTCTTCTTTCTCCCTCAGATGGAGAAATATGGATTCCCTCCTGGCTATCCTTCTGCTCAAGCAACCTCTTGCTGAGTGCTGCAGGGTGTTCGACAACCCTGTGAAGATCCTTCAGTGGATTCTTCTTCAAATCATAGAACTCAAAGAGTTCTCTTCTTCCTGTGTCTGTCTGCACACTTACTCGATGCCCTCCTGGCAGAGTATCTTCTCAGAACTTCCAGCAGTTCTGTTTCCTTCTGTGCACGTATGCACCCGCTCAATGCCCACTTGGCAGAGCTCTCATAATCCTCAGTGATCATGGTTCTTCCTTAAGAACTCACAACAGAGTTCTTCTTTCGTGCACTCCTTGCACCTGCTCAATGCCCACCTGGTAGAGCTTCACATAAATCCTCAGAGCTTCTTTTTGCAACTGTGTTTCTCATACACAGCCTTGCCTCCTGAGGTGTTCAACAACCTCAAAGGTCTTCTCCCGAGTTTTTGATTCCATATCTTGTGCCGTAGCACGTCTCTGTCTGACTCCGCAGAGTTCAGAAGTGCTTCAGTGCACCGGTATTCAGAGTCCGCGACACTCTGTCATGCCCTCATGGCATGAAACCTCAAAGACCTTCACCTGAAATCAAACAAACCATGCAAATGCACAACTACAGCATACATTCACAACACATGAAGAACACTCATAGACATCCACATAATACATAATTCATGGAGGAAAAACTGCTTCTGTTTATATTAAAATGGAAAATGCCTGTTTTTACAAGGGTGTTCCCAAGCTCTCTCTGGCTCTCTTCTGCTTCTACTCTCAGCTTGCTCAAAATGAGATACTAAAAATCTCTTTTACCTGAGGGGGCTCTTAGAGCGCTTCCCTCCAACCTACCTACCCTATTCAATTACAATGAATGGGCTGTCTAGTCCAGCATCTGGATCTAGATCTCAGCCTTACAAACATTAAAGGCCTATCTTATCTACAGCCTGCGCAAAGGCACGACTTCACAGCTCACCAGCTTAAACATTTAATTACATTGAATTCAGATTTTAAATGAGGTTGTGCCTCTCTTCACCACGCGATTTGAATTTGCTAACATGGCTAGCTTGCTAGCTGGCTGACGTGGAGAGATGCTCCTGCATCAAGTACAGAAGATTGTGCAGGTGAAGAAAGGACCTGTGGATCGTTGTGAGCAGTGATTCCTGTGGGAATCGAAAGAGCCAATTCGGCTCACTTGGTGATTGAACGATCCTGTGAGCAGACGTAGAGTGCGTTTGCGTCTACACCACACGAGTTAATGCAAATAAATAAACATTTGTCATAGGGTCTTGGCCCCTTGGCCTACTATCGTTGGGTAAATAACACAAAGGAAACAACTAGTTTCTTTAAGGCCATTAAATAAACTATCAGATTAAATAAACATGTGATTATGAATATGTCACCTCTTCATTATCTATGGTATTAGCTTACTTGTTATATTGGGTTTGAAAATATGTAATATACCTAAGCTGTTATGCTTATCAAGTACGATACTAAGCTTCCTACTGCATGCTTAGTCATTCACTAAACAAAGCCCATATGAGTGTAACTTATGGATATAGCTCATCCCATCTTAGGAATCTTGGCTGGTGAGAAAGGAAGCACTAATCAAGGATTCCCTGGAACAAATCCAGGGGCCCTAGAAGACATCTAGGGACTTATATCATCAACCACCAAGGAGCACATCCAAGGATCAATCCAAGCATCGAACAAGGATTCCCTGGAAGACATCCAGGGGCCCTAGAACACATCTAGGGACTTACTGCTTGGTCCTTGACCAAGAACCCCAACAATATACTGGGGGCCCTCACTAGGGTCTTTTTCCATGGCTCTAACTGGTTGGGTCCCAAACCAAGAACCCCAGGAGTGTACTGGGTGCCCTAGATCTCAGCTAGGGTATTTTCTATCCTCCGAAGAATGTCTCTTGTTGCTGCATTAAATTCAACATAATTAAATGTTGTTCCAGTCGTATGCATGATCTTGAATGGTTATGCTTGCATGTATTAATTCATCAACAATAAGACAATGAAGAAATATGGTATCAGAGCTATGAAAACATTGGAGCCCTAGAGGGAAGAGGAATAGCCTGAGGGATTGTGTGGTAGAGAAGGG
>ML797596.1:5970-22064 GCA_009831015.1 Picea engelmannii | reverse complement strand
TTCTATGCCATCATACAGGCATTGAAAAAGTGGAGGCATTACTTGATACCCAAAGAATTCGTTTTGTACAGTGATAATCACGCATTGCAGTTCGTGAGTCAACAGGAGAAGTTGAACCAGAAGCATGCGAAGTGGGTAGAGTACATGCAAAATTTCACATTTGTGATAAAGCACATTTCGGGAACTGCGAACAAGGTAGCTGATGCCTTGAGTAGGAAGTGTTTGTTGCTGCAGGAGTTCAGAGTCAAGACCTTGGGTTTTGAAAATATGAAGGATATGTATGCAGGGGACGTAGACTTTGGTGAGGCATACGAGGCAGCCGAGAACCCAGTTCTCAGGGATCGGAGTCCTTGGCTAGACTACCTGATCCAGGACGAATTGTTGTTTCGGGGCAATCAATTGTGCATTCCATATTGCTCTATGAGAGAGAATTTGGTGAAGGAAAAACACAACGGAGGCTTAGCAGGTCATTTCGGACATGACAAAACATTCGCCAAGCTGAGCGAATCTTATTATTGGACGGGCATGCGCGCAGATGCTAAACGGTTTGTTGACAGGTGCCGGATATATCAACACGCAAAAGGCCGAAAACATAACACAGGGTTCTATCAGCCGTTGCCTATACCAGAGAGACCATGGGAGGCGATCAGTATGGATTTTGTGTTGGGTTTACCGAGAACACAGCGAGGAGTGGATTCCATTTTTGTAGTAGTGGACAGGTTCTCGAAGATGACACATTTCATTCCGTGTCATAAGACCAACGATGCAACCCACATCGCAAATTTGTTTTTCAAAGAGATTGTGCGATTACATGGATTGCCGAGAAGCATAGTCTCGGACAGAGATACTAAGTTCATAGGTCATTTTTGGAGGACGCTATGGAAGAAGTTGGGGACTGACTTGACATTCAACTCTGCTTACCATCCACAGACATATGGGCAGACAGAAGTAGTCAACTGAAGCTTGGGGGATCTGTTGAGAAGCCTGGTGATGGAGCATCACAGCAGTTGGGATAAGATCTTACCACAGGTAGAATTTGCGTACAACGATTCGGTGAATCGGAGTACAGGTAAGAGCCCATTTCAAATTTTGTATGGGACACAGCCAAGAGGAGTTTCTGAGCTCAGGGAGCCAGAACAAGCTGAAACTAGCAGCACGAGGGTTGAAGAATTCGCAGAAGCGATGCAAGAACTTCACACTCAGGTGAAGCAGCGATTGCAGAAATCGAATCAGGAGTACAAGCGCAGAGCCGATCAAAGAAAGAGGCAGCTTCAGTTCGAAGTTGGGGACATGGTTCTAGCGCATTTGAGAAAAGAAAGGTTCCCAAGGGGAACATACAACAAGCTCAAGATGAAGAAAATTGGGCCGTGTAAAGTCCTGAAGAAGTTTGGCGAGAATGCATATGAGCTTGAGTTGCCAGAGGGCATCGGGATATCTCCGATTTTCAACATTTCAGATTTATACCCATATAAGGTCGACAAAGCAGGTACTGGAACTGAGGAACCAGTGGTCCAGTGGCAGAAGCAGTTTCCAGTTGCAGAGAAACCTGAGATGGAGTGCATACTGGACAAAAGAGTTGGAAAGAAGACCAGGAAGAAGCAATATTTTGAGTACCTGGTGAAGTGGAAGAATCACCGAGTCGAGGATGCCAGCTGGGAGACAGAGGTCGTTATACAGAAACAGGGGCAAACTGTGCAGAAGCTCATGAGCAGGAGCCCATGAAATCTTTTGAGCCGAGGAGTATGATGCAGGAGCATCTACGACTTCATCAAGCGTGCCAGCGCGTGGAGAAAAGAACATACAGCTGGACAGTGCCAGCACATATATTTTTGAAATACTTTGGAAAGATTGTTGCGCCGCCATTTAACTGAAGGCATTCAAGGCTGAGCGCACTTGTATTGTAATATAGATAGGAAGGCATTTAATAGTTTTAATGTTGTTAGATAGGAATTAACTGTAGATTAGACAGTTTTCTTTCGAGAGGGAAAACAGAATATAGGCACCCTCCGTTGTATTGTTGTAACACATTGAGAATTCTTGATTATTCAGCATTATTCATACAGGAGCAAGAGAGAGCAAAGCAGAGAGCTTGTGAAGAAACTCCATGTACAGACTTTGAATTAATAGGAAAGCTTTGATTCCATTCCATGGATGTGTTTAGTCTCTTTGTGTTGTTGATATTATGCGGTTGCATACTTGCTTCTTTTTATGCTTATCTTCTATATGTTGCATATGTGATTGCATATCAGGTTCGAAACCTGAGGGAATGAGGGAATAAGTTCTAAGTTGTCTCACTGTCTGAACCAGGATATTCCTGCATAGAGTGCAGTCGAATTCCTCCGCATAGAGTGCGTTGAGGAGGTTCAATAGTGAAGCTCTTATTCTCGTCGACCAGAGTTGTGTTGGGATATTCGAACCGTGCAGGTGAAGTGCAGGTCGGATTGAAGTCTCGGTAGCAAGTCTGAGAAAAGAAAGGTCAGGGTTGCTGTGAATGTGAAAGTGTAGAACCTGGAAGACTTCAACACTTTGAAAGTTGTTGAAGGTGGAGTGCAGGCATCGTGCTCGAGGTCTCTGAGAGAGAGTCAGAGAGAATTCATCTTAGGAGAGATAGTTCCACGTTCATGTGTAGGAACAGGCCTGAGGGAGTTTTGAACCAAGGAAAAGCTTGAGAGCCGGAGGATTCTCAAGAGGAAGAGAATCGACGACTTGAACTCCTGGGAAAGAGTTAACCTGCAAAGCGCAAGTAGAACCTGGCTGCTATCACACATCTGCATATCGGGGTTGGCGAGTGCAAGAGTTGCATGCACGTCGATATCGTGAGTTGCAATTTCCCGATTTGATCGGAGCCATCGATCGTTGGAGGGACAGGTGGCACGAGATCCCGAGGAGTCGGGACTCGGCACTTCGGCGGTTTCGAAGCCGAAGGGAGCACGAAGAAACAGGGAAGTCCCGAGCCGCGAAGGGTCCCACAGAGACGGAGCGAAGGACAGCACGTGGCATCGCACATCGGCGTTCGGGGTTTTGAAAGGTAAGTTAATCACCACCTTTCATCTGCCGATTTACCGATAGGGAAATCCCCGATACATAGAAGGGTTGACCGTTGACATCGGGATTCGGAGTTTCACATTGCACGGGAAGTGCACACAAGGTTCGCGAATCCGCGAAACCCGATTTCCCGACTGACAAAAGGGAGATCGCCGAGAAGAGCACTGTGGGTAGAAGACATCCCGAGGGAGTTGGAAGAGCTTAGACTCTTTGGGCCCGTGGAAGAAAGAGGTCCTGGTGAGAGCGATCGTGTCGCAGAGGGCAGGTTGTCGTCATGTCTGATGGCTGCAAGAGTCTAGCACTGTGGTGAGTGCCGCGACTTGCGATCTGCTGAGGCAATTAGCGATGTGATTGGTTCTTCTAGTTTTATAATTGATATTGAGGTGGAATTTATGCAATTATGTGGACCACTTTTTATGGCGGTCATTCTGCAATTTTTCATACATCAACTTCAACTTCTCGTACATCAACTTCCATGGGTCGTAACTTTTGCATACGATCTCTGTTTTAGGTGTGTGATAGCCTGTTGGAAAGGTATCATCGAGGAGATTCATTTGGGGGCTCAATCATGCCTTCGATTATCATTGAGGAGCTTCATCCTGAAAATCCTTCATTTAGGCCCTCAAAATGGCCCCGAAAGTTAAAACTGCTAAAAATAGTAAATTGCCAAAATTGTCAGAAAACTGTTTTGAGCCAGTTGGAAAAGGTGGGTGGCCACTGATATCCATCTGGATCATGGTGTACGACAATAAATCTCTTCAACATCTAGGAAAACTCAGAATGCATTGGTTAGGACCATACAAAGTAAAGATTGTCACAGATGGGGGAGATGTACAATTGAAGGATTTAGGAGGAACATAACTTAGAGGGATGATCAATGGGATTTGACTGAAGCTGTATAGGGTCAGTTGATCTCCTAGCACTTATAAAAAAAAAAAAAAGCGCAACAAACGAGGGGTTATCGCATCGGACATCAAAAGATAGCAACAAAGGGGTAGCGTGCTGAAAAGAGAATGTTCACAAGCACTCGAAAACGTTAGCACGATGGAGAAAGGATCAATGGTCACTAAAAGGAAAAAATAGCGGAAATGATGGGTACGAGAAATAGGTGCCAATGGATGATGACTATCAAAATTGAATGACAAGAACGATTGATGGGACACCGCATTAATCACACCAATTGGCGACGGCAAGGGAATTAAATGGCAAGTACGTAGGAAGCGTCGGTTCATTCAAAACAAAAATTGGGTAATGTCTATGAGAAGTTTCACATGATTCCTGTATAAGGTAAGCACACGGGGATCATAAGGGTTATTGTGAAATTGAGAAAAGCACATAGAGAAAGAGTATATGAGGCAGAGAGCGAGGTTCCAAAAGTTACAGAGCCAACTAAGATCGGTGGAGAACATATTTAACACCATGGAACCACCCAAGCTAGGAGTGTCGAGCTAGGCCTGCAGACGACCTCGAAGAAACCTCAAAGCACCTCAACAACCACAGGGAAGTGAACAACAACCACCTCGGCCTCCGTAATTCATCAACTTGGAAAAAATCTCGTCGCCCAATATGGAACTAGGAAGCCCCACACCAGTGGTGGAGAAACCCAATAGACAACACCAGTGGGCATGGATATCGATATGCCAGAAGTAGGACAAAGCCAGTAGACCCAGGATACAAGAAATACTTCATGCTCTGAAAGCCCTTAAGAAGCCTCGAGTGTTAATGGGATGGTCTCGAACCAGAAAGAGACGAATGCACCCGAAAGGTCACACACAACCACGCCAGAGAAGCCACAAAAGGGCATAGTAGAAGATGTCACCCGCTGGATAGAGGCGTATGCAGACGAGAGAACAATCGAGGCTGGAACCTTGAGTCAACCACCACAACATAAGGGCAAGAATCCAGTAGCAATATCACTGTGCAGGTAGGCTTCCACAGCCATAGTCTTTCCGCGAATTCCGAAAGGGGTGCGTGTCATGGGTAACCTGTTAGGCCATGTGGAAAAACTATGATACTCGGATCACGATGTGACTGGCACATACAAGTTTCTGGAGTTTGCAAAGAAGGTTTACCTAGACACTGTGGGTATAGGACACTTCGACGAACCAATTAACCAACCAAAACAGTGGGCAGTTGGACTGGCCAAAACTATGATTCTAGGCTTGCTAGAGATCTTGCACTTTGGAAGGGGCCGAGACTTAACCAACTGCGTCAAGCAGCCGATGGAAGTTACCCACAAAGGATACCTATGGGTGGAAGAGCCCATATCGATAGACATAGATCTCATTACATATATTTCAGGGCTGCCACCTCGGGGGGAGACACCTGTGCAGTTCCTCGATGAAAAAATGACGGAGAAGGCATTGCTCGAGGAAATGAAGAAGACGTATTGTACAGAAAGAGGGTTGTGCAGAATCATAATTAAGAGCATTAGTGATGCAACAACAAGGATGGCCATAAAAATCATGGTGTGCAAGTTACTCAGGAAATGCCACAAGGAGGAAGCCCTTGTCAGGGTTCTTGCAGATGCAACACAGTGTGCAGAGGGCACTATACTCAGCTGGGACCCATACTTGTTAAATATGTTCCTGGAAGACTGCAAGGACGTGCAGGACCTGGGGATAGAATTTCACTATTCTTGGCTACTCGTCCTGATTGCCTTGGTCGGATGGAGGGAGTTGTACTATACATACTTAGCCGAGAGATCCACTTGTTTCCACACAACATGAGAGCTATCAGTGGGGAGCACTTCAGACCCTAAGAAAAAAAGTGTGAATGCAGGCATGTTCATAGGGTATTACAATGACATGCAGGAAAGAATTGCCAACACTTGGTGGAGTACGCCAGAAGTGGTCGTACAATATTAGGGCATAGCCAAATTTAAAGCGACCAAGCATGTAGTATGGATCTAAGCATGAAAGAATCCCGAGAATGAATGGCTACAACTGCAGTACTACGTCAAGGAAGAGTACGTATAAATGGCCATCAAGGATTGGCACGATGACTGGAGGGTTCCAAACATGAATCAAGAGATGTCCGCGGATAAGGAGGTTGATGCAGGGCAAGAACAGACACCTGTACATCAACTTCCCGGGGTCGTAACTTTTGCATACGATCTTCGTTTTAGGTGTGTGATAGCCTGTTGGAAAGGTATCATAGAGGAGATTCATTTGGGGGCTCAATAATGCCTTCGATTATCATTGAGGAGCTTGATCCCGAAAAACCATCATTTAGGCCCTCAAAATGGCCCCGAAAGTTAAAATTGCTAAAAATAGTAAATTGCCAAAATTGTCAGAAAACTATTTTGAGCCAGTTGGAAAAGGTGGGTGGCCACCGATATCCATATGGATCATGGTGTACGACAGTAAATCTCTTCAACACCCAGGAAAACTCAGAATTCATTGGTTAGGACCATACAAAGTAAAGACTGTCACAGATGGGGGAGATGTACAATTGAAGAATTTAGGAGGAACATAACTTAGAGGGATGATCAATGGGATTTGACTGAAGCTGTATCGGGACAGTTGATCTCCTAGCACTTGTAAAAAAACAAAACTAAGTGCAACAACTGAGGGGTTACCGCATCGGAATCAAAACATAGCAACAAAGGGGTAGCGCACTCAAAAAAGAATGTTCACAAGCACTTGAAAACGTTAGCGCGATGGAGAAAGGATCAACGGTCACTAAAAGGAAGAAATAGCGGAAATGACGGGTACAAAAAATAGGTGCCAATGGATGACGACTATCAAAATTGAATGACAAGAACGATTTATGGGACACCGCATTAATCGCACCAATTGGCGACGACAAGGGAATTAAATGGCAAGTACGTAGGAAGTGTCGGTTCATTCAAAACAAAAATTGGGTAACGTCTATGAGAAGTTTCACACGATTCCTGTATAAGGTAAGCACACGGGGATCATAAGGGTTATTGTGAAACTGAGAAAATCATAGAGCGAAAGAGTATATGAGGCAGAGAGCGAGGTTCCAAAAGTTACAGAGCCAACTAAGATCGGTGGAGAACATATTTAACACCATGGAACCACCCAAGCTAGGAGCATCGAGCTAGGCCTGCAGACGACCTCGAAGCAACCTTAGAGCACCTCAACAACCACAGGGAAGTGAACAACAACCACCTCGGCCTCCGTAATTCGTCAACTTGGAAAAAATCTCATCACCCAATATGGAACCAGGAAGCCCCACACCAGTGGTGGAGAAACCCAATAGACAACACCAGTGGGCATGGATATCAATATGTCAGAAGTAGGACAGAGCTAGTAGACCCGGGATACAAGAAATACTTCATGCTCTGAAAGCCCTTAAGAATCCCCGAGTGTTAATGGGATGGTCTCGAACCAGAAAGAGACGATCGCACCCGAAAGGTCACACACAACCGCGCCAGAGCAGCCACAGGAGGGCATAGTAGAAGATGTCACTGGCTGGATAGAGGCGTATGCAGACGAGAGAACAATCGAGGCTGGAACCTTGAGTCAGCTACCACAACATAAGGGAAAGAATCTAGTAGCAATATCACTGCGCAGGTAGGCTTCCACAACCATAGTCTTTCCGCGCATTCCGAAAGGGGTGCGTGTCATGGGTAACCTGTTAGGCCATGTGGAAAAACTATGATACTTGGATCACGATGTGACCGACACATACAAGTTTCTGGATTTTGCAAAGAAGGTTTACCTAGACACTGTGGGTATATGACACTTTGACGAACCAATTAACCAACCAAAACAGTGGGCAGTTGGACTGGCCAAAACTAGGATTCTAGGCCTGCTAGAGATCTTGCACTTTGGAAGGGGCTGAGACTTAACCAACTGCGTCAAGCAGCCGATGGAAGTTACCCACAAAGGATACCTATGGGTGGAATAGCCCATATCGATAGACATAGAGCTCATTACATATATTTCAGGGCTACCACCTCGGGGGGAGACACCCGCGCAGTTCCTCGATGAAAAAATGAAGGAGAAGGCACTGGTCGAGGAAATGAAGAATATGTATTGTACAGAAAGAGGGTTGCGCGGAATCATAATTAAGAGCATTAGTGACGCAACAACAAGGATGGCCACAAAAATCATGGTGTGCAAGTTACTCAAGAAATGCCACAAGGAGGAAGCCCTTGTCAGGGTTGTCGCAGATGCAACACAGTGTGCAAAGGGCACTATACTCAGCTGGGACCCATACTTGTTAAATATGTTCCTGGAATACTGCAAGGATGCACAGGACCTGGGGATAGAATTTCACTATTCTTGGCTACTCGTCCTGATTGCCTTGGTCGGATGGAGGGAGATGAAGTATACATACTTAGCCGAGAGATCCACTTGTTTCCACACAACATGAGAGCTATCAATGGAGAGCACTTCAGACCCTAAGAACAAAAGTGTGAATGCAGGCATATTCACAGGGTATTACAATGACTTGCAGGAAAGAATTGCCAACACTTGGTGGAGTATGCCAGAAGTGGTCGCCCAATATTAGGGCATAGCCAAATTTAAAGTGACCAAGCATGTAGTATGGATCTAAGCACGAAAGAATCCCGAGAATGAATGGCTACAACTTCGGTACTACATCAAGGAAGAGGATGTATAAATGGCCATCAAGGATTGGCACGATGACTGGAGGGTTCCAAACATGAATCAAGAGATGTCTGCGGATAAGGAGGTTGATGCAGGGCAAGAACATACACCTTTACATCAACTTCCCGAGGTCGTAACGTTTGCATAAGATCTCCATTTTAGGTGTGTGATAGCCTGTTAGAAAGGTATCGTCGAGGAGATTCATTTGGGGTCTCAATCATGCCTTCGATTATCATTGAGGAGCTTGATACCGAAAAACCTTCATTTAGGCCCTCAAAATGGCCCCGAAAGTTAAAACTGCTAAAAATAGTAAATTGCCAAAATTGTCAGAAAACGGTTTTGAGCCAGTTGGAAAAGGTGGGTGGCCACCGATATCCATCTGGATCATGGTGTACAACAGTAAATCTCTTCAACACCCAGGAAAACTCAGAATGCATTGGTTAGGACCATACGAAGTAAAGACTGTCACAGATGGGGGAGATGTACAATTGAAGGATTTAGGAGGAACATAACTTAGAGGGATGATCAATGGGATTTGACTGAAGCTGTATAGGGACAGTTGATCTCCTAGCTCTTGTAAAAAAAAAAAAAAAAAAAAAAACTAAGCGCAACAACCGAGGGGTTACCGCATCGGACATCAAAAGATAGAAACAAAGGGGTAGCGCACTCAAAAAAGAATGTTCACAAGCACTCGAAAACGTTAGCGCGACGGAGAAAGGATCAATGGTCACTAAAAGGAAGAAATAGTGGAAATGACAGGTACAACAAATAGGTGCCAATGGATGACGACTATCAAAATTGAATGACAAGAACGATTGATGGGACATCGCATTAATCACGCCAATTGGCGACAAAAAGGGAATTAAATGGCAAGTACGTAGGAAGCATCGGTTCATTCAAAACAAAAATTGGGTAACGTCTATGAGAAGTTTCACACGATTCCTGTATAAGGTAAGCACACGGGGATCATAAGGGTTATTGTGAAATTGAGAAAAGCACAGAGCGAAAGAGTATATGAGGCAGAGAGCGAGGTTCCAAAAGTTACAGAGCCAACTAATATCGATGGAGAACATATTTAACACCATGGATCCACCCAATCTAGGAGCGCCGAGCTAGGCCTGCAGATGACCTCGAAGCAACCTTAGAGCACCTCAACAACCACAGGGAAGTGAACAACAACCACCTTGGCCTCCGTAATTCGTCAACTTGGAAAAAATCTCGTCGCCTAATATGGAACTAGGAAGCCCCACACCAGTGGTGGAGAAACCCAATAGACAACACCAGTGGGCATGGATATCGATATGCCAGAAGTAGGACAGAGCTAGTAGACCTAGGATACAAGAAATATTCATGCTCTGAAATCCCTTAAGAAGCCTCGAGTGTTAATGGGATGGTCTCGAACCAGAAAGAGACGACCGCACCCGAAAGGTCACACACAACCGCGCCAGAGCAGCCACAGGAGGGCATAGTAGAAGATGTCACCGCTGGATAGAGGCGTATGCAGACGAGAGAACAATCAAGGCTGGAACCTTGAGTCAGCCACCACAACATAAGGGCAAGAATCCAGTAGCAATATCACCGCGCAGGTAGGCTTCCACAACCATAGTCTTTCCGCGCATTTCGAAAGGGGTGTGTGTCGTGGGTAACCTGTTAGGCCATGTGGAAAAACTATGATACTCAAATCACGATGTGACCGGCATATACAAGTTTCTGGAGTTTGCAAAGAAGGTTTACCTAGACACTGTGGGTATAGGACACTTCGACGAACCAATTAACCAACCAAAACAGTGGGCAGTTGGACTGGCCAAAACTAGGATTCTAGGCCTGCTGAAGATCTTGCACTTTGGAAGGGGCCGAGACTTAACCAACTGTGTCAAGCAGCCGATGGAAGTTACCCACAAAGGATACATATGGGTGGAAGAGCCCATATCGATAGACATAGAGATCATTACATATATTTCAGGGCTGCCACCTCGGGGGGAGACACCCGTGCAGTTCCTCGATGAAAAAATGAAGGAGAAGGCACTGGTCGAGGAAATGAAGAAGACGTATTGTACAGAAAGAGGGTTGCGCATAATCATAATTAAGAGCATTAGTGACGCAACAAGAAGGATGGCCACAAAAATCATGGTGTGCAAGTTACTCAAGAAATGCCACAAGGAGGAATCCCTTGTCAGGGTTGTCACAGATGCAACACAGTGTGCAGAGGGCACTATACTCAGCTGGGACCCATACTTGTTAAATATGTTCCTGGAAGACTGCAAGGATGCGTAGGACCTAGGGATAGAATTTCACTATTCTTGGCTACTCGTCCTGATTGCCTTGGTCGGATGGAGGGAGCTGAAGTATACATACTTAGCCGAGAGATCCACTTATTTCCACACAACATGAGAGCTATCAGTGGGGAGCACTTCAGACCCTAAGAAAAAAAGTGCGAATGCAAGCATGTTCGCAGGGTATTACAATGACTTCTAGGAAAGAATTGCCAACACTTGGTGGAGTACGCCAGAAGTGGCTGCACAATATTAGGGCATAGCCAAATTTAAAGTGACCAAGCATGTAGTATGGATCCAAGCACGAAAGAATCCTGAGAACAAATGGCTACAACTGCGGTACTACGTCAAGGAAGAGGACGTATAAATGGCCATCAAGGATTGGCACGATGACTGGAGGGTTCCAAACATGAATCAAGAGATGTCTGCGGATAAGGAGGTTGATGCAGGGAAAGAACAAACACATGTAGGAGACAAAACGATGCCCAAGAAGCCAAAGCCAAGTTAGAACCTGACGCAACATAAGAAAGGGGGTGCGTGCAAGAAATTTATCGAGGCGGGGAAGAAGAACAACACCTAGGCGCCACAGGAACAAGAAAAAGAGACTGAGACAACACAAGGGACCGCATCAAGTGCTACTCAGCAAGAGCATGGCCAGACCAAGAGGCAAATCATATAAGCAGGGGGTGTACGCAAGAAAACTAAGGCACACAAAACACCACCGGAATATACGATCACGGAGGACGACGTAGACCTCATGGCCCAAAGGGTCAAGGATCAAACAACGAAGGATTTTGACGAAGCTCGGTGCCAAAGGGACATGATTCGGGATGAGCTCGCAAACATGAGGCAACTCCTTGAGTAGATCAGAGAAAGATAGAGGGTTGACAGAGGAATAGAATCAGTCCCCGCACCATCACAAACAGGAGCCAAAGATGGATCGAGTGAGCAGGATGGGATCTAGATGACAACACAACCGAGCTCGACGTTTCATGTTACACCCAACAAGTTGCGCATGGATGAAATTGTGGGTCAGACACTCTTGAAATATTTGGTCCAAATACAGTTGGTAATGACGCAGATACCAACCAAGGAATTGTATAAACTGTAAGTCAACGTCTTACATGAGGCACAGTAACGCGCACACACATACACAATAGAACTGTAGCAGACCAAGGACAACAGAGAAGCATTGGAAATGGTGCTAGAGTAGGTCAATCTTGAGACCAAAGACGAGAAATATCGCACGGATAGGCTCGAGCAGGGATTAGCGGTAGCCTATGACAAAATTCCAAAGAGCGGGAAGACAACAGAGCTCATAACGACACATAAATTTATTAGATTGTGCAAACAATCTATCAATACAGGCAGGAAATCAAGAACCTCTGGGAACAAATCATCCCTACCACTCCCCCAGAGGTGAAGGAGCAAAGGAATTAGGAAGCAACATGGAAAATGAAGGAGATGGAATGACAAGTCCACGCAGCTGCCAACTTGTTCGATAAAGCAACACAACTATGGACAAAGTTGGAGGAGGATCAACAGGTCCAACAATGGGACCAGGAAGAGAAGAAGATAAGCATAACTATCCAGGACCTCAAGCAGAGGCAGAAGATGATGCAGATCACTAAGCGCCTCAAAGGAGTACAGGATATGAAGAAGCTGCAAGAAGAACTCATAGCCGTGCAGACACAGAAGAGGGATCGACAAACTCAAATGGCACCTCTCCAAGAGCAGGCAACAAAGGTCATTGCGCAGGCAAAAGCGGCAAAGAAGAACATGGCACAAAGTTAGGCAGAGTGCGCGGAGATGATCAACGAGAAAATTACAACGCAAATGTTGGACGCACTCAGAGAAAAGACCGTGCATGCTCAAATACAAGAAAAGGAACTCACATAGAAGTTCCAGGATCTCGTAGGAGCTGTTGAAGAAGTACACAAAGTTTAGGTGGCTCGGGAAGAGCCACATGTCAGTGTTGGGGGCCTGTTGGATGCATGCCTAGTCAGAAGGAAAGGCTATTTTTGGAAGAGAAGCATGCAAGGAGGAAAGGACAACTAGAAGGAAAGGCAACATGTGTAAGGGAAGAAGGCAAGGTGCACATGCAAGGAAGACCTAACGATGCTAGGGTTAGGGGTTTTGTAATGTATTGTAATGGATGATGAGCCAAGGATATAAATAGGTAGTACTTAGAAGTAGAAGAGAGACAGACAGAGAGAGACCGATCGGACGAGAGGTGGGCCGATCGAGGAGGAAGAATTGTAATAACTGTATAAGTCATTAAGCTGGTAAGTTAGGGAAGTAGTCAACAACTCGATCCCGAGGGTTAGATCGTAGGCTAAGGAGCCCGGTGTGATCTAGTCAACCTCACAGGGATCAACGAGTCGTGGAAGAGAGTAAGGCCTATGACATGCGCGGTGTGATATATTACTGAACCATAATAAAAACTTGAGAGCCAGATCTTTGTGGATGTAGCCCAGGAGGGGGTGAACCATGGTAACACATGTGTTATGTGAATGAATGTATGCGTCTTTATGGTTGATTAATTGTTGAATATTAGATGAATGAATTAACTAGTTAGATTTGGTATTCCACATGCATGAATAGAATGACTTCTATAATTAGATGTTAGATTGAATGAATAAAGATTACATATCACATCTACAGATATCCACTCATTCCCAGGTTGCAAATGCTTGAGTATTGCAGCCACCCATAGAGCTATTTTGGGTTAGACTGCGCAGTACACTCTGTGTGTTGCGTTGCCTTCTGGTCTACCAGAGGGGCCGATAGTTTTAAAGGGATTTTTTTGGGAGCTTATCAAATCTGAACCAGGGTCAATCTATGATAATAAGGTAGAATTAGAATAACCCATAAAGAATCCTAAAGACTAATAAAAGGGTAAAAAGCCAACACTAGCCTATTTTCTTCTATGAGGGAAGTTGTTTCAATTTGTAATTTATTTTTTAGTTCTTCCTTGACTAGTGCGAGCATGTCCTCATCTTTCTGCTCTTTTATACAAAAAATAATGAGGTTCAAGGCTTGTTTGCTACACTCATGGTATAACTATATGAGCTTATTCATTTCCTCTTTGATGAGTTTGATATCCAATTTATGTTCCAAACTATTTGGGGACAAATTGTTCATTAGATTTTCTTCTTGCTCTTTAATCTTCTCCTTAAGATTAGGATTTTCTTCAACCTCTTCTCTTTTGGTTGATTGTTTCATTTATTGGCTTTGTTTTTCCATTTCTTGCAATCTAACCTCCATTTGTTGCAACTAAGTCTCCAATCCTAATATTCTATTGTTTATATGTGTCTGAATCTTGTCTTGTATGGATCTAAATTTATTAATGAGCATTGCTTCTAAATCTGTTTGAAGTTTGGATTCTCTCTCTTCTTTATGTTTTTCTAATGATTTTATATGTTCATAGAAATTATCTAGGGTTATTTTGCTAGGTCTCCCCTCGAGAGATTTTGATATCTATGATGAATTTATCATATTGAAAAGAAGAAAAAATAAATAAGAAGCAAAACAAATTTGTGCACTTGATTTACCATAGTGTTTGAATGGCAACTAAAACAACCTAAAAAATCACTACAACCCAGAGCCCGAGCCCACCATAGTCAACCTCAATAAATTGTGAACCAATACTTAGACCACATGCTAAGAATTTTGTAATCCACATAGAGTTCTTTCACACCATAGAGTTCTTATCACCAAGTTCTTTCACATTTTCTAATCCACGTAGAGTTCTTTCACACCATAGAGTTCTTATCACCAAGTTCTTTCACATTTTCTAATCCACGTAGATTTCTTTCACACCATAGAGTTCTTATCACCAAGTTCTTTCACATCATAGAGTTATTCATTATTTTATTTACTAACACCAATGAATTCTTTCACACTATTGAGTTCCTTCACACCACAAAGTTCTTAATATTCTAGGGCTCCAAACACATGCTTATTATTAGTCCCTGTCGGAAGGCCAAGGGCAGGGACTATAGCAATGAGTTCATCGCTGACTTTCAATTAGTTGAAGGTTGACTTCCAAATTTTTGAAAAAATGCTAATGTTTAACTTAGAAACTTTATATACATAATTTTTTTAATAAATTTTTTTATGAATTTGTCACAATTTGATTGGCTGGGAAGTTTGAAGTCTTATTGCCGGCTTCGCTTCTTCCCAGGCCAATTCTTACTACTTTGATAAATGCTTTCACTATAGTTTCATAATGTATCAAAGTCGTTCAAAGCACGTTATATCTCCACGTGGCCCCAGGATGGCGCGGATTTATCTATCGATCAGACGCACCAGCATCTGACTATCTCCCACTCAGATTTGACAGCCGACATTTCATTTACCCATTTACCGAGACAAGAAACGACAGCCGATATTTACTTTTGAAAATCCGACGGCGGAGATATAGGCTGCGAAACACACTGATAACCATCAACAATCATCAAATAACCATTAAATAGTATGAATGTATATAAAAAAATCCCACCGCCTCCTCCCGTATTTATTGTGCTCTGTCAGCTTCAACACGAGATTCTAATCCAATCCTCATCCAAGCAGGGGGGGTTAAAGATCCATTAATAGGGCTCTAGCTAAATTACCAAGAAAAGTAAATATGTCCGTTCAATCGGGTCAGGTGAAAAGAACCAATCTGCTTTATCTAATTGAAATCTAATCAATATGGTGTTTCCAATGATCCAAGTGTTTATAGTGTAAGTCCTCCTTCGTCTCGTTTATTGGGCGCGTAATAATACTAATGAAATTAAGTCTATTAAAAGCATGGGTTGTTTTTTTGCTCGTCAACCAGAAGTGTATTATAATTAAATCATGTTCTAGGTTCCTGGGCCAACCATGCCTCCAAGGTTCTATAATAGCTCATCTTGTTAACTGGGTCCTATTTATTTATGGTCTACGCCCACACCAAACCTTTCTTTCCAAATCTTTCTTTACCTGTCTTTCCACACCTTACGAAACAGACGCTTATTCTGCAGTTGTAATCCCACCGTCTTACTGAATTAATAAGAAATTAAATACAATAAAGAAATTGAAGATTAAGGATTTAAATGCCTTGTCCAGCGAACACCCTTCAATAAATGACAATAAATATGGAGATAAAATATGCATGAAAATAAATGTGCATTTATTTAGCCACAATGTCCGATCTTTGGAAATAAATATC
>ML797595.1:372009-412935 GCA_009831015.1 Picea engelmannii | reverse complement strand
ACTCTTTAAGAAGTCAAAGGAGTAGAAGTGCAAGGAGTGCAAAGGAAGACTCTGTTTGGAGTTCAGAAAAAGACACTTACAGAGTTACTGAATACTCTGTAGGCTCAGCAAGGTGTGCTTGAGCAGAAGTTTTCATGAGGGCACTTGCACCCCTTTAAGGAAGCAGAAGGGTTGAGACCCTTAGGAGACTGAGTAAATCGTAAAGCTCAGAAGAGATAACGTTTTCAGAAGCGAAGACGAGATCCCAAAGACCGGACTCACAAGAAGAGCAAAGGCCGAAGCCTTTTAACACTTAGAAAATCTTCTAAGTCGGAGGAGATCAAAAGCTCAAGAGGAGGAGTGACAACAACCGTCAGATCTGCTGTGGAAAGAGCTCTGGGCCGTCGAACTTCGCGTCTAGACAGGAGAGAAGTGCAGAGGAGAAGAACATATATGATCCATTGGATATGAGCATTGAGGACCGACAATCGTTGGATCCGAGGGTAAGTGCACGAAGGTTAAGTCCTTTGAAAGTGCGCAAGAGAGTGGACTTGCCAAAAGTCCGAAAGTGATTTGGGACCGTCCATCATCTGGAAGGACGCATGGTGGAAATCCATCAATTTCGGGTGAAAATGCTCCGGGAGGAACGAGCGCTCATAAGTTTGAAACTTCCGAAGCGCGAACCGTTGAAGAGCCGAAGGGGTCAAGGAACCGAAGAATGAATTTGAACAGTCAAATCCAGAATGGGCACGTGGCGAAGGATCATGAACTACGGGAGAATGCGAAGGACTAAGGTTTGAAATCGTTGAAGCCCGAACAACCGAAGCAACTAGGATTCGTCGATCCATGGGAGGACATGTGTCATTGGATGGCAGAGTCTTGGTAAAACGTTTGGAACAAAGCTGAGCGAGGGGAAATTGAAATCTGAAATTTCCGAAGGCCGAAGTCCCGAAGAGGACAATAATTGTTGATCTGGTTGGCAAGTGTCACCAAATCGTGTACTTTGGAGGATCAGGTACCGGGAAAATAGAGGAGAAGATAGGAGCAAATACCCGAGGCTCTGGGATATGCAACGATCCTAGCCCTCCATCGAGAAGGGACGCGTGGTGAGAGATCAATGTTTCGCTAACTCCCACATAGGGAAAGTGAAGAAAACGGAGTTGTGAAAATTCTTGAAACGCGAGATCGCGATTTGATCACAACCATTGGATCACGGAGAGTTGAGAGTCATCGATATGATACACAAGTATTTCGAGGATCGGGAGAGTCAAAGAGGGCTCGCATGAAATTACCCGATATGTGAAATCAAGAAACGCCTTTTGGGTTAGGCCGTGCTCACAGACAGTGGTCACGAGAGAGGAAGGGGCTAGTTAGAAAGGCAAACGCCCGTAGTGTAGTTTTCTCAAGAAGAGAATAGGCGTCGAAGGAATGAGCGTGCACAGGTTTTTCTCAAGCCCTGTGTCAGGGAACTAAAGGACCTGTGGATTTGATTTGTGGGATTCCAACATGGAATCGAAGAACCATTTCAGCTCAGATTGTTGAAGATCCTTATACCAGGAGGTCAGTGGACCCTGCCGAGGTAGGGGGTCTACATCAAGTGGTATCAGAGAACAAATTTTTAATTTCTGTAGCAGAGAGTAGATAAAGAAAATACTCTGATACCATCAAGTGGTATCAGAGCTATTTTTTTCTTGTAGACAGCAGGCAAAAGAGGAAGAGAGATAAAGGAGATAGTCTGATATCATCAAAAGGTATCAACGTTAACCATAGATTTCAGACAAAGGAAATAGAGAAGACAATCTGACTACATAAAGTAGTATCAAGAACTGAATTGTGTCTGCAGATTGTAGGTGAAAAGGTGAATAGAAGTGATTTGATGACATCAAATGGTATTAAAAAGGGGAGTTTGCCTGTAGAACAACGGGTAAAGGTAGAGAGATAGAGTATTGATGCTCTATAAATATTCTTACAAGATGTGCAGTAAATGGTAGATAGCTAGGAGGGCTGAAGACAGAAAATATGGCTACTGAAGGCCATAAGTTTGGTCGAGGAATAGACCACAAGAAGAAGAGCAAGACATAAATTGACAAAGAGCTCAGGGAAATAAGAGAAAAGATGGAAAAGCTAGCATTGAAGATGCGGCAGGAGACAAAGACATGTTGGACATACGAATGGCCTTTGAAGAGGAAAGCAAAATGGTCTGTCCGAAGGTTGTTGGCCATAAAACAACAAGAGTCGAGGAAGTGGCTGAGGTATGATGAAAACCTCAGTGACACAGAGGAAGAGATGGTTTACATCTGTGAGCCAAAAGTCGAAGAAACCCTCAGTGATGAGGAAGGGAGATCAGTTACAGGTCTCATAAACTACAAGGAGGGAAAAAATGAACTTTCAAGTTGCCAGGTGGGCAATGGAAGGAGATCAGTGGATGATCTCATAGACTGCCAGGAGGGCAGTGAAGAAAGTTCAGGTTGCCAAGTGGGCAAGGGAGAAGAGATGAGGCTATGTGAGAGTCTCATGAACTCAGAGGAGAGTTCGGATCAACAAGGGGTGCTAATAGAGAAGGATCAGAAATACATTCTGATCATTGGAGGAATTGAGGTATTCCTGCCACATGGCCCAGTTGAGGCCAGAGCATGTGTTGTAGATGCAACAGTAGAAGAAGGACAACCAACAGTGACTATCGTAGAGGAAGAGGAGGAGTAGACACTGATGTTTGCCCCAACAGAAAAATAGGAGAATTCAGATGAATTTCTCACTTAATGGGAGCAAGAGTTGGATATGTTGGAGGATTGGTTGAAAAATCCGAAGCCAGTGGATGACTGCCATGATGAGACAATCATGCAGATTGCAAGAGAAGAGAATTCAATAGAATTGCTCAAAACTTTCAGCTCAGGAGCTGAACAGGAGATGACTTCAGCACGAGAGCTTGCAGCAGAAGAGGAAACAAACAACATAGATTTTGTTGAGTTGTATGGGGAATTGGAATTCCAGGAGAGAAGGATAAATATGCAGAGTATACATACCCAACAGGATAAGTTGGAGACAAGTGGAGGAGCATACCAGCCTGGGGAGAAGCTAGAAGAAGTTGGAGTTGAATGAACACAAGAAGAGATGACATAAGTCAATCTGTTAGAGGAGGAAGTTGAGCAGCAACTCAGTGGGGAGACTGCAAAACTGGAGTCTACAACAGAGTGGCCAACTAGTGCCATAGGAGATGAAGATAACATGGAAGTTCAGATTGATTAGATTGGTAAAAAGGAGAAGGAGTACACATTTTAATGTACCCCAAAGATGGAGAAGGAAGAGCATTTAGAGGAATGGCTCAAAATTTTCATCCAAGGAGTTGAGAAAGAGATAACTGTAGAATGTGAACCTACAACAGAGGAGGAAACAACATATAGCATAGATCTTGTTGATCTGTGTGAAGAGATGGAGGCCCTGGAGATAAGGGTAAAGATGCAAAAGAATCTTATCCAACAAGTTAGGTTGAAAATGTATGGAGAGAAGATGCAACAGAACATACTACAGAAGGAAAACTAACCATTAAAGGAGCTGGATGAGGTGATTGAGGAGATGATAAAGCTGATGGTGAAATTGGCAAGGGAAGATGTCAACAGAGAAGGACATAACATAAGAAAACTTGCAGGAGCAGCAGGGCAAAGGAATCAACAATGAAAAGGAGCAGATGAATAGCTCCAAGAGAAAGTATGGGACCCTGGGGGATCTCATCAACATGGCAGAGGGAGCCATGAGCAGGGGCTCATGTTTTTCCCAGCTGTGGAGTATGATGCAAGAGCATCGTCAGCAAGCCCACATGGAGGGATGAATCAACACCATCACACCCTTTTCAATTATTGGGAATCTGAAAATTGGCATTTCCTGAAGATCCGTTTTGAACAGATGATTGAAAACTGAAGAAGAGTGAAACGCTCAGAAGCTGAATGAGTGCGAGTGATATGGGAGTTTCACTCCCAGACTTTAATGTAACAAAACTCAAGAACTTGTTAGTTGTTACCTCGATAAGAGAGGTAGTCGAAGTGAACCCTAGAGGACCTCTTGTATATGTAGATGCACAATATGCCCGAAAGAGGCTGCCGCAAATTAGATAGGAGACTGTTGTGATTTAGTTATCATTTTTCATAGCTGTAGCCATTTTTCATTTGAATGAATATAATAGAGGAAAATTGGTCCAAATGCATAGTGTTGTTACTCTTTGCGAGTCTCTATTATTGTTGGTTTCATGAATGAATGATTTTCGTTTCGAGTATCTGAAACTGTGATATGTTGGTATAAGTTTCAATTGTTCCTCTTCGTTGAGTTCATGCAAGGTGTGCATACAGTCCGCAAGGAGTGTGTTGATAGAGTCTGTTTTGACTCATAAGATCAGAAGAGATAGCGTGAACTTTCCAATTTCCAGGAGTGCAAGGGGACTGCTGCAAGGTGTGCCCAATCACCCACAATAAATTAAGTCTTGTGTAAGAGTATGTTGCAAGGACTGCACAGACCCGAAATTCGACTAAGTGTCGAAGGGGCTCTTTAAGTAGTCAAAGGAGAAAAAGTGAAAGGAGTGCAAAGGAAGACTCTGTTTGGAATTCATAGAAAGACACTTACAGAGTTACTGAATACTTTGTAGGCTCAACAACGTGTGCTTGAGCAGAAGTTGCCAAGAGGGCACTTACAACCCTTTAAGAACGCAGAAGGACCGAGACCCTTAGGAGACTGGGTAAATCGTAAAGCTCAGAAGAGATAGTGTTTTCAGAAGCAAAGACAAGATCCCAGAGACTGGAATCACAAGAAGAGAAAAGGCCGAAGCCTTTGAACACTTAGAAAATCTTCTAAGTTGGAGGAGATCGAAAGCTCAGGAGGAGGAGCGAAAACAACCGTTAGCTCTGTTATGGAAAGAGATCTGGACCGTCGAACTTTGCGCCCAGACTAAAGAGAAGTGTAGAGGAGATGAACAAATCTGATCGATTGTATCTGAGCGTCGAGCACTGACAATCCTTGGATCCGAGGGTAAGTGCATGAAGGTTAAGTCCTTTGAAAGTGTGCAGGAGAAAGGACTTGCTAAAAGTCCCAAAGTCCTAAAGTGATTTGGGACCGTACATCATCTGGAAGGACGCATGGCGGAAATCCATCAGTTTAGGGTGAAAGTGCTCTGGGAGGAACGAGCCCTTAGAAGTTTGAAACTTCTGAAGCCCGAAGCGTCGAAGAGACGAAGGGGTCAAGGAACCGAAGAAGGAATCTGGACTGTCAGATCCAGAATGGGCACGTGGCAAAGGATCGTGAACTTTGGGAGAATGCGAAGGATGAAGGTTTGAAATCGTCGAAGCCCGAACAGTCAAAGAAGCTGGGAGTCGTCGATCCAAGGGAGGACACGTGTCATTGGATCATAGACTTCGAGTAAAACATTTGGAGGAAAGCCGAGCGAGGGGAAATTGAAATCTGAAATTTCCGAAGGCTGAAGTCCCAAAGCGTATGATAATCGTTGATCTGGTTGGGTAGGTGTTGCCAGATCATGTACTTCGAAGGATAGGGTACCAAGAAAATAGAGGAGAAGACATGAGCAAATACTCAAGGAGCTGGGAGTCGCAGCGATCCTAGTCGTCCATCGAGAAGGGACGCGTGGTGAGAGATCAACGTTTCGCTGACTCAAACATAGGGAAAGTGAAAAAAATGGAGTTGTGAAAATTCCTAAAACGCGAGATCCTGATTTGATCACAACTGTTGAATCATGGGGAGTTGAGAGTCATTGATCTGATACACGAGTATTTCGGGGATTGGGAGAGTCAGAGTGGGCTCTCATGAAATTACACGATACACGAAATCACAAAATGCGTTTTGGGTTAGGCCGTGGTCACAGACAGTGGTCACGAGAGAGGAAGGGGCTAGTCAGAAAGGCACGCACCCATAGTGTAGTTTTCTCTGGAAGAGAATTGGCGCCGAAAGAATGAGCGTGCGCATGTTTTTCTCAAGGCCTGTGCCAGGGAACTAAAGGACCTGTGGATTTGATTCGTGGGATTCCAACAGGGAATCGAAGAGCCATTTCGGCTCAGATTGTTGAATATACTTAGAACAAGAGGTCAGTGGACCCTGCTGAGGTAGGGTGTCTGCATCAAGTGGTATCAGAGCACAAATTTTTAATTTATGTAGCAGAGAGTAGATAAAGAAAATACTCTGATACCATCAAGTGGTATCGGAGCTGATTTTTTTCTTGTAGACAGCAGGCAAAGGAGGAAGAGAGATAAAGGAGATAGTCTGATATCATCAAAAGGTATCAACGTTAATTTGTCCGTAGATTTCAGATGAAGGAAATAGAGAAGACAATCTGATTACATCAAGTAGTATCAAGAACTGAATTGTTTCTGCAGATTGTAGGTGAAAAGGTGAATAGAGGTGATCTGATGACATCAAATGGTATTAAAAAGGGGAGTTTGCCTGTATAACAACAAGTAAAGGTAGAGAGACAGAGTACTGATGCTCTGTAAATATTGTTGCAAGTTGTGCAACAAATGGTAGATAGCCAGGAGGGCTGAAGACAAAAAGGATGGCTACTGAAGGCCATAAGTTTGGTCGAGGAACAGACCACAAGAAGAAGATCAAGGAAGAAATTCACAAAGAGATCAGGGAAATAAGAGAAAAGATAGAAAATCTAGCATTGAAGATGCAGTAGGAGAGAAAGACACGTTGGACATACGAATGGCCTTTGAAGAGGAAATCAAAATGGCCTGTTCGAAGGTTGTTGGCCAGAAAACAACAACAAAATTTGAGGAAGTGGCTGAGGTATGTTGAAAACCTTAGTGACACAGAGGAAGAGTTGGTTTGCCTCTGTGAACCAGAAGTCGGAGAAACCCTCAGTGATGAGGAAGGGAGATTAGTTACAGGTCTCATAAACTTCCAGGAGGGCAGAAGTGAACTTTCAAGTTGCCAGGTGCACAATGGAAGGAGATCAGTGGATGATCTCATAGACTGCGAGGAGGGCAGTGAAGAAAGTTTAGGTTTCCAGGTGGGCAAGGGATAAGAGATGAGGCTATGTGAGAGTCTCATGAACTCAGAGGAGAGTTCGGATCAATAAGGAGTGCTGACAGAGGAGGATCAGAAATACATTCTGATCATTGGAGGAATTGAGGTATTCCTTTCACATGGCCCAGTTGAGGCCAGAGCATGTGTTGCAGATGCAACAACAGAAGGACAGCCAACAGTGACTGTCATAGAGGAAGAGGAGGAGAAGACACTGATGTTTTCCCCAACAGAAAAAGAGGAGAATTCAGATGAATTGGTCACTCAATGGGAGAAAGAGTTGGATATGTTGGAGGATTGGTTGAACAATCCAGAGCTAGTAGATGGCTGCCATGAGAAGAGAGTCATGCAGATTGCAGGAGAAGAACATTCAGTAGAATTGTTCAAAAATTTCAGCCCGAGAGTTGAACAAGAGATGACTGCAGCACTGGAGCCTATAGCAGAAGAGGAAACAAACAACATAGATTTTGTTGAGTTGTATGAGGAATTGGAATTCCATGAGAGAAGGATAATATGCAGAGTAGACATACCCAACAGGATAACTTGGAGACAGGTGGAGGAGAATACCATCCTGGGGAGCAGTTGGAGGAATTTGGAGTTGAACCAACACAAGAAAAGATGGCATAAGTCAATCTGTCAGAGGAGGCAACTGAGCAGCAACTTAGTGGGGAGACTCCAGAACTAGAGTCTGCAACAGAGTGGCCAACTAGTGCCATAGGAGATGAAGATAACATGGAAGTTCATATTGATCAAATTGGTAAAAAGGAGAAGGAGTACACATTTCAATGTACCCCATAGATGGAGAAGGAAGAGATTTCAGAGGAATGGCTCAAAATTTTCATCCAAGGGGTTGAGAAAGAGATAATTGTAGAATGTGAACCTACAGTAGAGGAGGAAACAACATATAGCATAGATCTTGGTGATCTGTGTGAAGAGATGGAGGCCTTGGAGAGAAGGGTAAAGATGCAAAAGCATCTTATCCAACAAGTCAGGTTGGAAATTTATGGAGAGAAGATGCAACCGAACATACTGCAGAAGGATAACCAACTAGCAGAGGAGTTGGACGAGGTGATTGAGGAAATGATAAAGATGATGGTGAAATCGGAAAGGGAATTTGTCATCAGAGAAGGATAGAACAAAATAAAACCTGCATGAGCAGCAAGGCAAAGGAAGCAATAAGGAAAAGAAGCAGATGAACAACTCCAAGAGAAAGTATGGGACCCTAGGGGATCTCATCAACATGGTAGAGGGAGCCATGAGCAGGAGCTCAAGTTTTTCCCAGCTGTGGAGTATGATGCAGGAGCATCGTCAGCAAGCCCACATGGAGGGACGACTCAACACCACCGCGCCCTTTTCAATTATTGGGAATCTGGAAATTGGCGTTTCCTGAAGATCCGTTTTGAACGGATGATTGAAAACTGAAGAAGAGCGAAACGCTCAGAAGCTGAATGAGCGCCAGTGATCTGGGAGTTTCACTCCTAGAATTTAATGTAACAAAACTCAAGAAGTTGTTAGCTGTTACTTCGATAGGAGAGGTAGTCAGAGGTAACCCTAGAGGACCTCTTGTATATGTAGATGCACAGTATGCCCGAAAGAGGCTGCTACAAATTAGATAGGAGATTGTTGTGATTTAGTTATCATTTTTCATAGTTGTAGCCATTTTTCATTTGAATGAATATAACAGAGGAAAATTGGTCCAAATGCATATTATTGTTACTGTTTGCGATTCTCTGTTATTGTTGGTTTCATGAATGAATGATTTTCGTTTCAAGTATCTGAAAGTGTGATATGTTGGTATAAATTTCAATTGTTTCTCTTCATTGAGTTCATGCAAGGTGTGCATACAGTCCGCAAGGAGTGCCTTGACAGAATTTGTTTCGACTCATAAGCTCAGAAGAGATAGAGGGAAATTTCCAATTGCCAGGAGTGTAAGGGGACTATTGCAAGGTGTGCCCAATCACCCGCAAGAAATTAAGTCTTGTGTAAGAGTCCGTTGCAAGGACTGCACATACCCGAAATTCGACTAAGTGTTGAAGCAACTTAACTCTTTAAGAAGTCAAAGGAGTAGAAGTGTAAGGAGTGCAAAGGAAGACTCTGTTTGGAGTTCAGAGAAAGACACTTACGGAGTTATTGAATACTTTGTAGGCTCAGGAAGGTGTGCTTGAGCAAAAGTTGCCAGGAGGGCACTTACACCCTTTTAAGGACGCAGAAGGAATTAGACCCTTAGGAGATTGAGTAAATCGTAAAGCTCAGAAGAGATAACGTTTTCAAAAGAGAAGACGAGATCCCAGAGACCAGACTCACAAGAAGTGAAAAGGCCGAAGCCTTTGAACACTTAGAAAATCTTCTAAGTCGGAGGAGATCGAAAGCTCAGGAGGAGGAGAGACAACAACCGTTAGATTTGCTGTGGAAAGAGAGCTGGAACATTGAACTTCGCATCCAAACAGGAGAGAAGAGAAGAGGAGAAGAACATATATGATCCATTGGATCTTAGCATCGAGGACCGACATTCATTGGATCCGAGGGTAAGTGCACGAAGGTTAAGTCCTTTGAAAGTGCACAGGAGAGCAGACTTGCTAAAAGTCTCGAAGTTCCGAAATGATTTAGGACCGTCCATCATCTGGAAGGACGCGTGGCGGAAATCCATCAGTTTCGGGTGAAAGTGCTCCGGAAGGAACGAGCGCTTAGAAGTTTGAAACTTCCGAAGCCCGAAGCGCCGAAGAGCCGAAGGGGTCAAGGAACCGAAGAAGGAATCTGAACCGTCAGATCCGGAATGGGCACGTGGCGAAGGATTATGAAATCCGAGAGAATGCGAAGGACGAAGGTTTGAAATCGCATAATCCTGAATAGCCAAAGCAACTGGGAGTCGTCAATCCAGGGAGGACATGTGTCATTGGATCGCAGACTCTAGGTAAAACGTTTCGAGGAAAGCCGAGCGAGGGGAAATTGAAATATGAGACTTCTGAAGGCCGAAGTCCTGAAGCGGACAATAACCGTTGATTTGGTTGGACAAGTGTCGTTGGATCGTGTACTTCAGAGGATCAGGTACGAGGAAAATAGAGGAGAAAACAGGAGCAAATACTCGAGGATCCTAGCCGTCCATCGAGAAGGGACGCGTGGTGAGAGATCAATGTTTTGCTGACTCGCACATAGGGAAAGTGAAAAAATGGAGTTGTGAAAATTCCCGAAATGCGAGATTGCTATTTGATCACAACCGTTGGATCATGGGGATTTGAGAGTCATCGATCTGATACATGATTATTTCGGGGATCAAGAGAGTGAAAGTGGGCTCGCATGAAATTACCCGATACCCAAAATCACGAAACGCCTTTTGGGTTAGGTCGTGGTCACAGACAGTGGTCATGAGAGAGGAAGGGGCTAGTTAGAAAGGCATGCCCCCGTAGTGTAGTTTTCTCAGGAAGAGAATTAGCGCCGAAGGAATGAGCGTGCACAGGTTTTTCTCAAGGCCTGTGCCAGGGAACTAAAAGGCCTGTGGATTTGATTCGTGGGATTCCAGTAGGGAATCGAAGAACCATTTCGTCTCAGATTGTTGAAGATCCTTAGATCGGGAGGTCAGTGGACACCTTACATGAACTCAACGAAGAGAAGCAATTGAAACTTTTACCAACATATCACAGTTTCAGATATTCGAAACGAAAATCATTCATTCATGAAACCAACAATAACAGAGAATCGCAAACAATAACAACACTATGCATTTGGACCAATTTTCCCTTGTTATATTCATTCAAATGAAAAATGGCTACAACTATGAAAAATAATAACTAAATCAAAACAATCTCCTATCTAATTTGCAACAGCCTCTTTCAGGCATACTGTGCATCCACATATACAAGAGGTCCTCTAGGGTTCCCTCCGACTACCTCTCCTATCGAAGTAACAACTAACAACTTCTTGAGTTCCATTACATTAAAGTCTGGGAGTGAAACTCCTAGATCACCCGCGCTGAGTCAACTTCTGAGCGTTTCGTTCTTCTTCAATTTTCAATCATCCATTCAAAACGGATCTTCAGGAAACGCCAATTTCCAGATTCCCAATAATTGAAAAAGGCGTGATGGTGTTGAGTCATCCCTCCATGTGGGCTTGCTGATGATGCTCCTGCATCATACCCCCTACGTTTAGGTTTTTTATTATGATTTCGGTTTTTCACTTTGCTTTGACTTTTTTTTACTGTTGATTTTTTACTAGGGTGCCCTTAGCTTTTGCTTACCAGATGTTCTTAGGTTTGTGGGTTGGGCGGGGCCGTAGGTAACTGGTGCCTAACTGGGGCACCTTTCTCTCCACCTTACCCAATGTGCATGCCGTGCCGTAGGTAACTAGAAGCCTTCAACTCCACCTTTTTACCAGCTTTGGGTGCAATTTTATCAGCCTTCCGTGTTTTTTAACAGTGAGTGCGTGAGTTTTTACCAGAACAAGGATTGTTTACCACACGTGTAGCATGTTTCTTCATAATGTAGAACAATAAATCAAATAGATGAGAAGAAATAAATGAAGGGACATCAGTTAGCGAAGGTATCAGCGGTCTTGTGTGCTCTTAACCGAATGTCGTCGATGTACTTAGCCATGCCCATTATTGGGTTCATAATGCTTGGAGTGGGAATCTCTTTGCAAATACAGTAGGCTTCCGTTTACAGAGTAATTTTAAGTTTGGAATCAAATGCCTCGAGTTTAGAGAGTTTTTAGTTTCAATTTGAATTTATGGATTTACAACGTCTTTTGTTTCAATTAGGTGTTTACAACAGTAAAAATATCTCAAGATTATGAATTTTATGTTTGAAAATTTTCCAAGCAAAACTGTATTTGAGCCATGCTTTCAATTAACCACTTGCAAATCCAAAATGCTAAGGAGAAGATTACACAAGATTACTACTAAATATTGTATATTATAAGAAATTCTTACTTGTGCAGGGTTGGGAAAGTGTTCGTGTTAACATGGAGGGCATGAAATTTACAAACCATAACTTGAATTGTTGTGGGTTTGTGTAATTTGAAACTTATAAATTTAATTGGGTTTGGGTTTGTGGATTGTTAGGGTTTAAATTACGGAGATATATTCGTTAGGGTTTGTAACCATTATGGTTAATGGGAGCCATGTGTTGTCCAACAACATTCTAAGCACTAACTTCTTAGCCGTAATGACCTTCACCTTCACGATGTCCCGGTCAAGAAACATAATTCTTTTGCAGTCGACTCCGACATAAGGATTCTGTTTCTTGGGATAAAAAGGCTAAGTTCCTCGAGTTCTGAATTCTTTCCGGATGTTTCCGGTTAAACTTACATTACAAATTTCAACATTGCGATTTTCTGATTCCAGGTCAACGCATGAGCGACTTTCCTACAGAGTGCCGTCACGCAAAATATGAATCCAAACCTAATTCTATTGCAAGGGATGGAAATATGAATCCAAACCTAATTCTATTGCAAGAGATGGAAAGAATTAAAAGATTAAATTAAATGAGAGAACTATGTAAAAAGGAGAATTTATTTAAATTTAATCAAGCGCAGAGACAAGTTTATTCTTCTTCGATTAGAGTTTAGAAGCAACGGAAAAATGATTCCCAAATTTTAACAGATCAAAGGAAGAAATGATTCCAATTTTTTTTTAACAGAGCAAAAGGAAGATCTTACCACTTAGCCATGCTCTGCTTGATCTCAGAAACATTCTCCTTCCCTTACTGCAAATCCATTCCGCCTCCACTGAAAAACAATATGCATGCTCCAGCTGTAAGTATATGATCTTGTGGTGTTCGCAAAAAGTGGACACATTACAACATGAAAATCCCAGCACAAAGACGTGGCCATAACAACATGGTAGAGAAGCATGGTAGTAACAATAAAATGGAAGCACGCACTGGTAATAGTAAATACGCATGATTATATTGTATATAAATGATTATAATATAGTAAAAATCATCTCAATAAAAAAGACATACTAAAAAACTTAAAAAACCAAAGCATAGCAAAAAAATTTGATGTAGTAAAGTATCTAAATTTTATGTTAATCATTTTAATTTCCCATTTTAATGATGCTTTTTTATGAAAAGAAATTAATGCTTGAAATTACAACCTTTAATTTATTGTGACTACTAAGAATATTAACCGCATATGAAATAGTGTACATTAAAAATTTATATATAATTAAAAGGCCATTAATTCTAGCCATTTCCAATAGGTATACCCCTATGCACATAACTATGGGCCTAATAATGATGATTTT
The DNA here is from genome assembly GCA_009831015.1 of Picea engelmannii. Classification (NCBI taxonomy): domain Eukaryota; kingdom Viridiplantae; phylum Streptophyta; class Pinopsida; order Pinales; family Pinaceae; genus Picea; species Picea engelmannii. The sequence goes on along the minus strand of ML797595.1, from coordinate 399,701 downwards.
TCCAATTGCACTAAAAAAATTAATGTTATCAAAATTAATGTTATCTTGATTTTTTTTTCCAATACTTCATAAAGCCCTTGTTGTGAACTTGGTTTACATGGGTTCACAAAAACAAGTCTTAACCAATTATGTTTATTATATCTCATGCGAACACTATATTCTTTCCTTGATCATGTTTGATTTTTTTAATGAAGATTACATTTTAATATTTAACCAACTTTTTAGCCTACCTTTCTTTTGGTTTAATCTTCACATCTTCGGAGTACTGCATTATTGTGCAAATGTCTCTTTAACACAATGCTTCCTCATAAAGAAGTTTCTTCGGATCAGGATGAATCCCCTTTTGCTACCATTGTTCACGAACTGATAAACACTCTCAAAAATATCCCACGACGTCAGTTTAGGGTTCCCACCTATACTTTCTTGCTATATTCCCCAAATATAGCAAGCAAATACAAGGTGAATTGGTAGACTAGTGGATCTGTAGTGTAATTGCATATTTCAAGACTGGTCAAAAGATGAATGGAGAGAAACGTTTGCTTCTTGCATGCAACCATGTATAAGGGAACAAGCTTGGTAGTAGTCACATATCTACTTATCGATATCTACAATGAACTCAATGAAGATATTGCAATATGATCTCAACCTAGGTACATTACTACTCAAATCCCCAAGACAACATTTTTATGCTCCTGGCATAGATGATTTTAGGGGAGAAATTTTGCTCATGGGCAAAATTAAGGGGCTTCCAATTTTTTATTGGGAGATTTTTTTGTATTAGAGTGATTTTTTTAAACTTATATCATTAGCCCGTAATTTATTTTAGGGGAAAAATCATGTACAGGGTTAGCCCGTGTTTTTAGGAGGGATAGAGGAAAAAAATTTATATTTTCCCTCTGAAATTTGGAGGGACAAGCTTCCATTAGCCAAATTTCTAGAAGTATGGGAATTTCTGATAGCTTCTTCGCCCTGCCATTTGGTAAAATCGGGGTTTATGGTTTAATTCGCCCTGATTTTGTGGTATGGGCACTAGGTAGCTACAATATTCCCTTTTCTTGATTTCCAAAGAACAAGGGGATTTCTGAGAGCATTTTGGCCCTCCCACCTGGTATAAATTGTATGGGATCTGCCCATATATTCATTGGGTTTAAATCAGATCTTTGTTACTTCTCTGGTTGAAGGTTTGTGAGAACTACAAAGTCTAGTGAGTGAAGGTTATTCTTTATACCATCCCGAAAAACTCTAATTCCCTTTCATATCTTGAATCTTCGTGCTTATTTCCCCTCAATGGAACGAAAAAAAGAGCAAGAGATGCCAGTCCTAGAGCTGCTGGTGGAGATGCCTATTCAGAGCAACACAAATTAGAATTTGTTACGGTTATCCCAACCTTCTCGGAGGGTGTTGCGTGAGGCTTTGGCGGTGAATAATTACCAAGTTTTCTGTTCGTCTTGATAGGTATTTACCTGGTCCTTCATCTCAATGTGTTTCCTCATCTCAAAGAATTATGAATCATATTGGTAAAATTAGAACAATGTTTTGTTTTGTAACTTGACAATTAGTTCATGGATTTAATATTCTAAAATCTCAAAGGTTTGGTTTAGAGGAAACTTGCACTTATTATGTATCTTTTTGAATGCTTTATCTCAAAAGGAAATCACTTACAGAACTTAGAAATTCAAAGTATTTAATCAAACAATGATACCTTTGAATGAAATTTATGCAATTGATATGGAGCCCTGTGTTAAAATATTGTGTAACTGCAAAGAATTTTCTTATCCCCTTTTGTGGATAAAGATAAAATATATTTATTATTGATGAGATCAATCCCCTTTTGTGGATTTATCATGTCGTTTATTGTAAATGACCAAATCCCCTTTTGCGGATTGGTCAAACCCTAATTGTAATAGGCTAAATAAGAAGTCGGCCCCATAATATATTAAAGAGGCCTCAGAATACACTAAAGGTGGTTATAACCACCCAGAAGAAGAAGTCGGCCCTGCCAGTGAAGAGACACTTCCACACATGCCAAAATTGTATAAATAAGATAGGCCAACGCCTCATTTAGACACACACACACACACACACACAACTCACTCATCTAGTGCGCAAGTATTGAAGGAAGTTGAAGTTACCAGTTGCCGGAAGAAGGAAGAGAGAGAGAGGCACATCCTTGGAAGAGGAATTTATGTGTTGTTTGGTTCATTATCTTGGCACTGTATTGGCTATCTATATTAAGGAAGTTTTGCTGAGTTTTCTTCCCCTTGAGGGTTTCCCAGGATAAATGATTGTGTACTCTTGTCATTGTGTTTCTCTCAATGATCCTGTCTATGCTATTGTTATCTAGTAAATACAAAGGTAACCTAATAATAGCTTAAAATTTAACATGGTATTAGAGCTAAGCTGAAGAGATCATCTTTCATAGGAAAAAGAAAAAGTGTCACTGTTGCCATACATGAAAATTATGGTTTTTTATTAAAGAAGGTTTTCAGCCTCAAATCCATCTAGAAAGGTGCGCCCTACCTCAAGGAACATTTTGGCATCCTCAGTGCACTTTTTTAGTGGCTAGATCTCCTAGAAAGTGAAACCCTAGTTTTCACAAAGTAACAGAAAATGTAACACCTTGTTTCTCCCAGTGTGTAAAAATAACTATATTGGCCAAGAACTATGGCAAACTCAAAGATGTGAATGTTTGATTTGACAGACCTTTGTATAAAAGGTCGATGAATGTAAATTATATCATGAATATGTGTCGCATGATTGCTGGGAGGGGGATGTGCTGAAAGAGACCACAATGGCTGATGAGAGGTGGTGGAAGGGGTCGGGAATGGCTGCGTTAACTTCCACTGAACCGAAAGCATACTGGTTTGTACGTTCTCTGAAACCAAAGCTCACTCTCTGACCCTAGAATGAATTACCCACCAAGATGGTAGGTGGGGAGGCTCCTCAAGAGTAAATGAGGGGATGGGGGCGAACCAACCATTCGCAGAAGCTCTTAGACCTGACCATGGACAGGGAAATTTGTGCCACACGCAACCTCATAGGGAAAAAGGCAAGGAAAGAAGTGTGGAAGGGGGGGAGGAAGAGCGCACATGACAGGAATTGCGGAAGGAGAACCAGAGGAACTCCGAAAATACAAAGAGTCATGAGCAGAGGAGAAGGGGAGAAACCTTCGTCCTTGACTTCCGTGAGTTGGAAGTAGGAGATTGAGTCTCAAAGCATCGTGGTCTAGCTTGAGGGTGGCTAGTGGTAAATCCAGTTGGAATCATTGAGCCTACGGTTGGGTGGAAACGAGCACCCCTCTCAGCATTCGCATCACATCTGGAATTTCTGATAAGTGTTATATCTTGCATTTGGAATTGAATGTCCTGACCGCATGCTCATTTTTATACGCTCGTAAATAGTTTCTGTATAGAAGTGTTTGCCTTGTGTTTTGATTGGAAATAATGGATGCATGCTTATACTGATATAAATACAAATCAGTTAATGTATGGAATGTGTAAGTTCGGGACATGAGTCCATCCCCCTGAGGATTGACCGATCTAACTAGGTTCGTGCTATGCCCTGGTTTATCCTCCTTAAGGCACCTTTTTTTCAGGAAGGTTCCCTTGCTTTCCAGAGTCGGAGTGAGCCCCTTGAAAAGACTACAATTGTAATAAATCCGTGAGTTTACCTTGCCCCTGTCGCGAAGTAAATGGTCTTCGGAGTTTCGGCTCCCGGGAAACCCAGGTGCGAGACCTCTTGTCTACGCACATCGCAAAATCCCGACTTGCGAAACCCCAAAATGAGCTTAGTGTATATATGGGCTTCGGAGTTTCGGCTCTCAGGAAACCGAGGTGTGAGACCCCTTGTCTGCGCACATCGTGAAATCCTGACTTGTGAAACCCCGAAATGAGCTTAGTGTATATATGGGCTTCAGAGTTGCGGCTCCCAAGAAACCTAGGTGCGAGACCCCTCATCTTCGTACATCGCAAAATCCTAGTACACGAAATCCCGGTATGTGAAACCCCGAAGCGATGTAGTGTGAAAGGATTTTGGCATTTCGGCACCTGGGAGACCAAAGTGTATGAACCCCTCGTCTTCGCAAGCTGCAAAATCCCGGTACACGAAGTCCCGGTAGGTGAAATCCTGAAGCGGTTTAGTGTGAATAGGATTTCGGGTTTTGGTGTTTGAAGAGTCGAAGAACTCGACTCCCTTGCATTTTGAATTCCCAGTTTTCGAAGTCTCGAAATGCGAAAGGTGCCTCTTGGCTTAGTCCGGGGTCATAACCAATGATCACATGGAGGTGAAGCCTATGTTTGGTGCTTGAGTTGTACACGACATATTTTCAATGAAAGAACCAGTGGATCGGTTTAGTGAAGGTCCCGATCGGAAGACCTATCCTACACTAGAACCTCGTAGGAGTTCGGGAACTTTGTCCCTCGATAAAGAAGGAGAAAGATAAAAGGTGAAAAATCTATTATGCCGTAGTGGGTGTGTGAAAAATTGGTATCAGAGCATGGTTACAACACTTGGCCTTATTGGGCTCATGAACGGGTTGTGAAAAGACTCCATTCGAAGTACTCTTAAAAAGGAGTAACCCTCTATATTAACACCTTAATCATGAGTCGAAGTTAAGAATGAAAACTCCTATTGTGTGTATGCATGTGAAAAATATGAATTATGTGCTGGTTATGAATGAATATAAATATTGACTAACAACAAGCGTTTTTCTTTTACACACAAGCAGACGATCAATCGCGGGAAACTGCAGACGCATAGAATGGAGACTCACCACGAAGTGGGAGATGGCTCCCACAATAGAGACGAAGAGTTTGACGAAAGGAGGGCAGTAGGGACCCCTCCGGATCTAGATGAAACTGTGAGGAGCCTCATGGTCGAACTACAGAGCAGCAAGGCCGACAACGAGAGGATGATAAAAGAGCAAGAGAAGCAAACGAAAATTAATGTATTCTTACTGCAGAGTTTATCCAACATACAAAGACAATTGCAACATGAACTTGACACCAATCCCACGGACCGACGATGGACAAAGAAAATTTGAAGTCCACCTGAGATACAAAAACGTGGTCTTTTAAGTGACCACACTGGGAAGAGCACTTCGAGGAAGGTCCACCCTAGAGATAAGGGACAAGCGTTAGACGATTCCTCTAGAAAGGAAGCTAGTAACTCGAAGGGATCTTCTAGTAGCAGAACTAGTTCTTATTCCCAAAGAAAATGGAAGAAGCAAAAGAATTCCAAGAGTCATAATCTCAAAGAATTCAGGAAGGCCAAACCACCCTCTTTCGACGATGAAATAAAGAAGGGAGAGGAAGCGGAGGCCTAGCTTCTTGGACTAAAGAAGTATTTCAGAGTCCATGGCTTCTCAGAAACTTTGAAGGCCCGAGTAGCCACCTTCAACTTGAATGGAAAGGATTCCATTTGGTGGGAAGACCTTAAGAATGTAAAATGGATTCACGAAGAGGGCCTGTCTTGGGAACGGTTTGAGAAATACTTTAGGAAGAAGTATCTATCAGAAAAGTATTTCGACGAAAAGACTAAAGAATTCTATGAACTCAAGCTGGGGAAACTCACCATAGAGGAATATGTCAGCAAATTCCTCGAGTTGCTGAGGTACGTACCCTATATAAAAGCAGATAAGGTAAAGGTGCAACGATTCATCAGCGTACTACCTAAGGACTATCAGAATAAGATTGAGTTTGATGAGCCAAGACCCTAGAAGACACTATCCAAAAGAAAAGATATTGTTATGAACAACTTGGGCATCGGACAAAACCTCGTGAAGGCTGGAAGCAGAAGAATAGTTTAGGATTACAGAAAAAGGGGTTTGAATCTCCAAGATTTAAAAATTATAAAAAGAACTCAAGGATGATCTTTCCAACCTGAAGTGTACACTAGCAGAATTTCCCCTCCCAGAGCGGAAATAAACCTTTGGATCTATCCCAGGAAGGATTTATAACCCAAAGAAAGAACCCTTGAAATGTTGGGGTTGTGGAGAAGATCATCTATTGAGGGACTGCCCGCACTAACAACAGAACAATCGGAGAATTTACAACGTCCAAGAAGCTAACACCGTCAATGATGTGGCCAGGAGTGTGCCACAAATCTATGCATCCTTGGATAATAAACAAGCTGACCACCAAGCTTCAGTGGTTGAGATGGAAGGTATGATCACCAACCATCTAGTGTCTATTCTAATTGACCCTGGTTCAAATTTGAGTTATATAGTTCCTAAGGCTGATGATAAGTGTAAATTATAGCCAGATAAACATGCTAAGCCATGGTTGGTACAGTTATCCAATGGCACCAAAAGAAAGATAGCAGAGGTCATACCAGCTTGCCAATTCACTATGGGTGAATTCCCTACCCAAGCAACCCCTAACGTATTACCCCTAGGATTGTATGACCTATTGATTGGTATGGACTAGCTAGCCACATATAAAGCCAGACTGGACTGTTACCATAAAACTTTAGAATGTATAAGTGAAGAAGGAAGAAGGATAACCCTTCAAGGAATCCAAAAACCTATCTCGGTGAGACGAATATCAGCCCTTCAAATGAGAAAGTATTGTAGAAAGGGATGTCCACTATATGCGATACATGTGTTGAAATCAGTTGAAGATGAAAAACCAAGCCTCGAAGACCACCCCACACTAAGAGAATATAGAGATGTATTTCTGGAAGAGGTATCGGGTTTACCTTTGAGAAGGGACATCAACTTCTCGATAGAACTTGCACCGGGAGCAGTTCCAGTGTCTAGGACACCCTATAGGATGAGCACACCCGAGCTCGTTGAGATTAAATTACAGCTAAAAGAAATGATGGACAGAGGCTATATCCGGCCCAGCGTGTCTCCATGGGGACCACCAGTCTTGTTTGTGAAAAAGAAAGATGGTACCCTCCAACTGTGCATAGATTATAGACAACTCAATAAGGTAACCATAAAAAACAAGTACCCCTTACCCAGGATCAATGACCTATTCGATCAATTGGGAGGTGCCTCCATCTTCTCAAAGATTGACTTGAGATCTGGATACCATCAAGCCTGAATCAAGGGTGAAGACATCCACAAAACTACCTTCATGATGAGATATGGTCACTATGAGTTTGTGGTAGTGCCATTTGGATTGACCAATGCCCCTGCCACTTTTATGTGCTTGATGAACAATGTGCTCACGAAATTCCTAGACAAATTTGTACTGGTTTTTATTGACGATATATTAATTTACTCCAAGAATAGAGAGGAACATGAGGAACACCTTAGGCTTGTACTTCAAGTGCTAAGATAACATCAGCTCTATGCCAAATTTAGAAAGTGTGACTTTTTCCAGAAGCAAATACATTACTTGGGCCATGTCCTATCTGAAGAAGGAGTAGCAGTAGACCCTGACAGGATCAGGTCTATCATGGAATGGCCTACCCCTAAGGACGTTTCGGATATCAGATCCTTTATCGGATTAGCAGGATACTACAGGAGATTTATAAAAGGATTCTCCAAGATTGGTTGTCCAATCACTGCCCTCCATAAGAAGGGGGATAAATTCACCTCGACACAAAAATGTGAAGAAAGATTTCAAACCCTAAAACATCTATTGACCCACACACCCATGTTGAAGATCGTTGATTCCGAAGCTGACTTCCTCGTGTGAATAGATGCCTGCAAGGAAGGGCTCGGAGGAGTCCTTATGAAAGGAGGAAGTGTGGTTTGCTATGAATCCCGAAAATTGAATGAGCATGAAGTCAACTATGTGACCCATGATTTAGAGCTGGCCTCCATAGTGCACGCCTTAAAAATGTGGAGGCATTACCTCCTGGGAAGGAAATTTGTACTTATGATAGACCACTGTGGATTGTGATATCTGTTTGACCAACCAAAGCTCAATCCCAGACAAGCTAGGTGGATGGCCCTCCTTAGTGAGTTTGAATTTGAAATCAAACATATTAAAGGAAAGGAAAATAAGGTGGTCGATGCCCTTAGCAGAAGTATGAAAACATTTCACCTGGAAGTGGTGAGCACCTGCGAGACAGATGTTAAGGAAAGAGTTAGGAATGCACAAGATATAGACACATTCTTCCAGACCATGACCTCATACTTGGAGCAAGAACCCATAGGGATAAAGTATGAAGGCTACCAGATGATGGATGGAGGTCTGCTAACTTACATAAACATATTGTATATTCCAAATTGTGACGACTTGAAGAGGTTCATAATGGATGAACTACATAAAGGACCCTATACTGGTTACCCATGATACCGGAAGATGATCACGACCACCAGGAAACAGTTCTATTGGCCTGGACTGAAGAAAGACATAGCTGAATACTTAGCCAAATGCATAGAGTGCCAACAGGTTAAAGCAGAACACCGACACCCAGCAGGTTTATTACAACCTCTACCAATCCCGGAATGGAAATGGGAAATCATCTCCATGGATTTCATCACCGGATTACCAACCTTGACCAAACAGAATGACACCATCATGGTAGTGGTGGATAAATTGAGCAAGTTCACTCATTTTATCCCCATCAAGTCGACTTGCAAGGCAATAGACATTGCCAACGTATTCATGAAGGAGATATTCAGACTACATGGTATGCCTAAAGAGATCGTGTCTGACAGAGACATGAAATTTACTTCCAACTTTTGGAAATCCTTGATGGTTGGTCTGGAGACAAAATTACTGTTTAGCACAGCCTATCATCCTCAAACCGATGGACAGATGGAAAGAGTGAACCAAATATTAGAAGACATGCTAAGGATGCATGTAATGCATCAACCCAAAAAGTGGGAAGACTACCTGCCACTGGTGGAATTCGCCTACAACAATGGATACCAAGAATCCCTGAAGATGAGTCCTTTCGAAGTCCTCTATGGTAGGCCATGCAACACTCCAGTCAGTTGGAGTAATCTCGTAAACAGGGTTACTATTGGACTTGACATGTTTAAGGAAATGGAACAACAAGTGACTCAGATAAAAAAAAATCTAAAGGTCACTCAGAACCGACAGAAAAGTTACGCCGACCGAAAGAGAACTCCAAGAGAGTTCAAGGCAGGAGACAACATATATCTCAAAGTTAGGCCTAGGAAGAGTTCCCTAAGGATGGGAGATTGTGCCAAGTTGGCACCTTGGTATTGCAGACCCTTTGAAGTTCTAGATAGAGTGGGACATGTAGCCTATAGGCTAGCACTTCCTCCCACAGTAAAAGCACATAATGTTTTCCATGTTTCATTATTGAAGAAATATGTACATGATTCTAATCATATAATTGACTAGTCTGTGATCCAGGTGGAACCGGAGGGAGAATTCCTGCTAGAACCTCAATGCATACTATACAGAAAGGAAACCCTGCTCAGGAACTGAACCATTGCATAGGTCAAGGCGTAGTGGAAACATTTTGGCCCAGATGAGGCTACATGGGAAATGGAAGATGCCATGAAACATGCATATCTGATTTTGTTTACTTCTGTACATACACGTCATGTTGATAGATAGAACATCAAGGACGATGTTCCTTTAAAGGGGAGGAAATTGTAACACCCTGTTTTCCCCAGTGTGTAAAAATAACTATATTGGCCAAGAACTATGGAAAACTCAAAGATGTGAATGTTTGATTTGATAGACCTTTGTATAAAAGGTCGATGAATGGAAGTTATATCATGAATATGTGTCACATGATTGTTGGGAGGGGGATGTGCTGAAAGAGACCATGATGGCTGATGAGAGGTGGTGGAAGGGGCCAGGAATGGTTGCGTTAACTTCCACCGAACCGAAACTGTACTGGTTTGTAAGTGCTCAGAAAACAAAGCTCACTCTCTGACCCCATAATGAACTACCCGCCAGGATGGTAGGTGGGGAGGTTCCTCAAGAGTAAATGAGGGGATGGGGGAGAACCTCCCATCCGCAGAATCTCTCAGACTTGACCACGGACAGGGAAATTCGCGCCACAAGCAACCTCGCAGGGAAAAAGGAAAGGAAAGAAGTGTGGAAGGGGGGGAGGAAGAGAGTGCATGACAGGAATCATGGAAGGAGAGCCAGAGGAACTCCTAAAATACATAGAGTCATGAGCAGAGGAGAAGGGGAGAAACCTTCGTCCTTGACTTCCGTGAGTTGGAAGTAGGAGATTGAGTCTCAAAGCCTCGTGGTTTAGCTCGGGGGTGGCTAGTGGTAAATCCGGTTGGAATCACCGAGCCTATGGTTGGGTAGAAACGAGCACCCCTCTTAGCATTCACATCATGTCTGGAATTTATGATAAGTGTTATATCTTGCATTTGGAATTGAATGTATTAACCGCATGCTCATTTTTATACGCTCGTAAATATTTTCTGTATAGAAGTGTTTGCCTTGTGTTTTGTTTGGAAATAATGGATGCATGCTTATACTGATATAACTACAAATTGGTTAATGTATGGAATGTGTAAGTTTGAGACATGAGTCCATCCCTCTGAGGATTGACCCATCTAACTGGGTTCGTGCTATGCCCTGGTTTATCCTCCCGAAGGCACCTTTTTTTTCGAGAAGGTTCCCTCGCTTTCCAGAGTTAGAGTGAGCCCCTTGAAAAGACTACCATTGTAGTAAATCCACGAGTTTACCTTGCCCCTGTCACAAAGTAAATGGGCTTCGGAGTTTCGGCTCCCAGGAAACTTAGGTGCGAGACCTCTTGTCTGCGCACATCGTGAAATCCCGACTTGCGAAACCCCGAAATGAGCTTAGTGTATATATGGGCTTCGGAGTTTCGACTCCTGGGAAACCTAGGTGCGAGACCCCTTGTCTACGCACATCACGAAATCCTGACTTGCGAAACCCCGAAATGAGCTTAGTGTATATGGGCTTCAGAGTTGCAGCTCCCGGGAAACCCAGGTACGAGACCCCTCGTCTTTGCACATCGCAAAATCCTAGTATGCGAAATCCCAGTATGTGAAACCCTGAAGCAATGTAGTGTGAAAGGATTTCAGTGTTTCAGCATCCGGGAGACCAAAGGGTATGAACCCCTCGTCTTCGCAAGCTACGAAATCCTAGTACACAAAGTCCCAGTAGATGAAATCCCGAAGTGGCTTAGTGTGAATAGGATTTCAGGTTTCGGGGTTTGAAGAGTCAAAGAACTCGACTCCCTTGCATTTCGAACTCCCGGTTTCCAAAGTCCCAAAATGCGAAAGGTGCCTCTTGGCTTAGCCTGGGGTCATAACCAATGATTACATGAAGGTGAAGATTGCGTTTGGTGCTTGAGTTGTACATGACGGATTTTCAACGAAAGAACTAATGGATCGGTTTAGTGAAGGTCCCGATCGGAAGACCTAGCCTACGCTAGAACCTCGTAGGAATTTGGGAACTCTGTCTCTCAATAAAGAAGGAGAAAGATAAAAGGAAAAAAATCTATTATGTCGTAGCGCGTGTGTGACAGAAAACCAGAAATACCAGTGTACCAGAAGTACCAGAAAACCAGAAGCACCAGTCTAGAAATCCACAGATGAAGTTTGGAGGGGTAAAAGTTAGATTTTCTGAAATCTAAACACACCAGGCTACTCGCCTCAGTCCAACGCATATTTTGGTGAGTTCAGTTTTCAGATCCAAGTAATTTGATTTTTTTATTATTTCTATAGCCCGGAGGGCTAGGGTTTCTTCTACAAGAAAGAATGACTACTAGCATGAGGGTAGAAGACAGGCTGGAAGGATTCAAAAACTTCAGATCTTGGAAGCATAGGTTGCATATGATTATAGATGAGAATAATCTCCTAGAACATGTTATAGTGGGTGTACCAGAACCAGATGAAGAAGAGAAAAATACCAAGCATAAGAAGAATGAAAATAAAGCAAAGAGAATCATGTCAGATTCAGTAAAATATCACTTGATCCCTCATATATCCAAACTACAGAAAGCAAAGACATTAGCTAGAATCTTACCTTAAGAAACCAGCTTCGTAATATGAAGATGGACAACTCATAATCTGTCACATCCTATCTTATAAGAGTTTCTCAGATCAGAGATCAACTTGCAGCTATTGGAGATGTCATTAGTGACAAAGAACTTGTAACCACAACCCTAAATGGGTTTCCAACATTTTGGATTCCTTTTGTACAAGGAGTGTGTGCAAGAAGAAAGTTACCCAAGTTTGATAAGTTATGGGCAGATTGCACACATGAAGAATCTAGACTTGCAGACCAACATAAGAGATTAATTTTCGATGAAGAGGAAGCTCTTACAACTCAAAAGAACAAAATAAGTTCCTTCAGGAAGAACAATAAAGAAGCTAACTCCGTAAGAGTTCCAGACAAGAAGAAAGATGTTTCAAAGATCAGATGCTACAACTGTAAAAATTTGGGACACTTTTCTTATGATTGTCCTCAAGGAAAAGGGAAAAGAAAGTATCAAGCACATGTGGCAGAGGAAGAGGAATCTCCTCCCTCAAAGAAAGCTTCAGCAGAAATTAAGGATTATGTACTTTAAGTTGAAGATAGTTGATCTGAAGAAATATAGCAAATGGTAGAGTTCGTGAAGCCTCCCGACACAAAAACAAAATATAAGTATTCATGTTTATTTTTAGTATCTTGTTTACTTTAATACTTTATCATTACAAGTTAGTTTTTGTGAGAATTTTAATTAACCTTGTTTTATTTCAGTGTCTATGCAGACTTATGAAGGAAGTATCAAAGAAGAGGATGAAGAAAAAGACAACATATTTATTTCATGTATGATCACTCATGAGAGTGACAAAGAAAGCATATTGTAAGTAAGTTTACAAGTCTCGGAAGAAAGAACTTATGCCGTGACTTGCAGAAGTTAGACAACACGAGAAGGACGTATGATATGGTGACAGTCAATGAAGACTAGACAATATCGGATATTTATATAGGAGCAGGAGGCTCCTAAAGATGTAGAACAAAAATATTCAAGATGAAGAAAAAGATGGATACTCAGATATAATGGATGAGATGTAGGTAACTACAGGTTTCTCCAGTATTGTTCTTATATATGCAGAGGGAGCAAGTTGATCTAGTATGAAGATAGAGAGAAATAAATATTCGAACTCAAGAAGGCACCTAGGATATTACAAAATAAAACTTCAAGGATGATGATTAGAAGCTATTAGTTTGGTGCAAGAGGGAGCCATGTCTCCGAGTTCAAAATGAAGGATCGTGATTTGATGCAATTAGAAAAAACAGATGGATGGTGCCTAGCAAATGGGTAGCATGGTATTATACCATGGAAATATTTTGGACCACAAGAGATTTTTTCAGATCCCATAGCTAGATCTTCATAGAGAAGGAGAAAGAGAAAAGACCTTCATAGAGAAGGAAAGAGAAATCCCACAGGTAGACCTTCATAGAGAAAGAAAAAGAGAAGAGACCTTCGTAGAGAAGGGCAATGAGAAATTTGCCAAGGATTGAGTATCCTGAAACACAAACCTTGACCATGTGAAATGGTTAGTTAGATCTTGAGGTTTTTATCGTGATCCTGTGTGGATCATGGAAAGGGAGTCTAGTCTTGCCCATGCTAGCATATTAGCTTCTCTAGTTCATGTGGGATGACTAGGAGTGAAGCTATGGTAGTAGTCCTTCCTAGTGGATGGGTGAGATAGATGACTACAAGAGAAGGGAGAACGTAAAAGGAATGGAAAAAATCATAGAACATCTTCTGTGTGAAGATAATATATTTTATGTGTGAAGATAAGAAAGAAGTATCTTCTGCATGAAGACGAAAGAAAGAAATAGTATCTTCTGCGCGAAGATAAAGAGAACAAAACTTCCGATTATTTATAGATATGCCAGTCAGTGATCATGATGCCATATGACCAAGTGGATTATATTGATGCCTCCAGTTAATCAGTTAATGATGATTACCCAGTTGATGATGTTGGCTAGTTGATGATGTTATCTAGTGGATGTTGCTACCTAGTTGATGTCAACATCTAGTGACCTGTCAAAAGATAAAGAATATCCTTCTTGTTAAGAGGGAGTGTTAAAATATTGTGTAACTGCAAAGAATATTCTTATCTCCTTTTGTGGATAAAGATAAAATATATTTATTATTGGTTAGATCAATCCACTTTTGTGGATTGATCATGTCGGGTATTGTAAATGACCAAATCCCCTTTTGTGGATTGGTCAAACCCTAATTGTAATAAGCTAAATAAGAAGTCGGCCCCAGAATATATTAAAGAGGCTCCAAAATATATTAAAGGTGGTTATAACCACCCAGAAGAAGAAGTCGGCCTTGTCAGTGAAGAGACACTTCCACACATGCTAGAATTGTATAAATAAGAGAGGCTAGTGCCTCATTTAGGCACACACACAACTCACTCATCTAGTGTGCAACTATTGAAGGAAGCTGCAGTTACCAGTTGTCAGAAGAAGGAAGAGAGAGAGAGGCACATCCTTGGAAGAGGAATTTATGTGTTGTTTGGTTCATTATCTTGGCATTGTATTGGCTATATATATTAAGGAAGTTTTGTTGGGTTTTCTTCCCCTTGAGAGTTTCCCAGGATAAATGATTGTGTACTCTTGTGATTATGTTTCTCTCAGTGATCCTGTCTATGCTATTGTTATCTAGTAAATAAAAAGGTAACCTAATAATAGCTTAAACTTTAACACCCTGTACTGCTGCAATTGCTATACTGTATGCTCAAGGAAATAAAAATCCTCCCTATTAATTAATGTTAGTCTCCACAGTCTACATATTTCCATGCATTACAAAAAGCTAGAGACGTCAAAAGAGAGTCGAAATTCATTGAAATCTCAGAATTCTCTCTACTTATTCACATAATAGCTCAATTGTGTACTTGCATTCAGAGAATGAAAGGTTCTTTACAACCACAGTTGGGGAACACACCCATTACCTCATGTTTCATGTTACATTCCAATGAACCAAGGAATTTAACATTAAAACACACCAGTTTCCAATCTCCAATACCTTTGCTGATTCTGTACCTGCAGAGGCAGTTAGGGTAGTAACTAAAGTAGTTGTTGTGTTGTTGTACTCACTGCAAATAGATCCTAACATTCTATAGTTGTGCCTGCATTTTCCAGTCCAATCTTCACTACTCCTTTAGGGTTCCTTTGTTCTCAATCATGCCCCACATTTATATCATATATTACATCATTCAGACATGAACAAGAACCAGATGATTGACTAGTTTGGCAATGCATTCATCTCCAAGACTCCATGTGACAACAAAAAACATTACCACAACTTCAGTAGAGAGGAATACTAATATTGTTGGTGATTTACTGGCGGGAAAAGGAATCCTAATCTTTCCACACTTGATTTGGAAGTAGTTCATCTAATTTGGTTTAGGAGACATCATGATTTCTGCTTCTGGTGAATCCAAGCTAATGTTTTTAATATCCTTTAACAAAGTTGTTCAAGAGGTGAAAATGGTCATTTCTTTGTCTTAAGCTATCAACAACATACAAGCTCAAGTTCAACATCGAAATGATGTAATACAATATATAAACATAAAAAAAAAAAAAAAAAATATCGCCAACTTACTCAAGTTGAGTGAGACAACTCACTTTTATTCTTCCATTTCCAACCATGTAGTTCTCATCATGTTGCAAACTAGACATGGCTCTTCCCAAACCTTGGGCAATATTCATCATGAAACAAGAAAAGTGTTATTGTTGGAACTGCTCCAAGACTCCAGGGTGCTACTTAAACTAGTACTATCATTAAGAAAAGGCTTGAAAGTTGATTTCTTTTCCATCTCTATGAACTTATTTTGGAAAGGCTTCAAACTACATTCCTTGTACCATGAAAATGTTCGGTCATCAAAATAGGTCACCTATATGATCCTTATTACAACATATTTTCACAAATTCTGATGTGATTGAAGGATCTCAAAGATAACTAGGGAACCATGGGTGCTACATTACATCACCCCATATTAAATTCCCAAAAGAAAATTGATGCTCCACAGGCATGCAATTATAAGAACCTACTAGCTCTACATGAGTAATTGGCATAGAATGTTTTTCATAACCAAAAATGTTGTTTTCTGTAAATTGGATAAAACTTCTTTGTGTCTTTCCACTTATACCTACACATATGGAGTCTCTGTAGTGTTAACTTATTCTCAATCATAGGTAAGAATTCCCATAGATGAGCATGATTACTATGTTTCCTACTAGTATCCTTACTTTCATTTACCCATTCATGTTTGAAAATATATATATAATTTTCCCTTCTTCTAGTCAAGACTGCAAGCATCAAGAGTTACATTCATTAAGGTTATTATACACTCTTAAATCCTACAATTGTTTTTTTCTTTTCTAGTTCTTCTTGTATTTTCTTCTTTTCTCTTCTGATAACTTCTATGGCACACATTAATTCTTCTTGATAGTCAACTTCTGCTTCTTCAATTTCTTCTTTGAATTCTTCATATTCTTCTTTGACTTCTTCATAGTCTTCTTTGGAGTCTTCTTTGTCAGAGTTTGTACTTCCATGAATAGAACTCTTCTTGTCTCACTGTCACTAACTTCATCTTCATCTAATGATGAGATGTCTTCTTTGGTGCATAAGCTTTTCTTGAAAACTTTCTTTGTAGTTATTTTGCCTTTATATGTGTGTTTTCATTTTGAGTAACCTTCATCATTTATCTTTTTCTTATGAGGACATTTGTTAGCAAAATGACCAATACCATCACAATTAAAACAATTTAAAGGAAGCTTACCTCTATACCTACTGTCAGTTCCCTTATTCAGTCTTTTGATGAAGTTGGTTACTTCTTCATCATCTTCCGAGACGTCACTTCTGCTACTATATTCTTCTTGTTCATTTTTCTTTTTCTTTGATATTTTGGATGCTTTGAAGGCTGTTTCTTTTACATTTGGATTTTCCTGTTCAGTTCTCATTTCATATGCTATGAATATTCCATGCAGTTCGTCCATGCTTATTGAGTTTAGATCCGATCTTTCTTCTAGTGCTGATATCTTAGGGTTAAATATCATAGGAAGAGATCTTAGTACCTTTTGAAAAATTACAGATTCATCGATTTCTTCTCCCAATCCTATGATTGCATTCACTGTTTCATCAACTCGTAAGAAGTAAGCTACAATATTCTGATATTCCTTCATTTTAAGTTGTTTGAACTGACCTCTGTAAGTTTGAATCTTTGCTTCTTTGACTTTTGTATCTCCTTCATAAATATTTCGAAGCTTGTCCCAAATATCTTTAGCGGATTTACAATGTGCAACTTTGGTGAATACTGTATCACTGAGACTGCAAGATAACAGATATAATAAATACGCAGAATAGAAATAAAATGATAGAAATGGCAGAATAACAGTAATATAACCATCATAATCTCCACAATAACATAGAAATAATATGAGAAAAACAACTGAAATAACACTTTGATTCAACAAGCAATGTTCACAGGCCTCTTCGAGGCGACAACCTCCAGTCGAACAACGCTCTGCTACAATAATCTCCAAGCTAGGGTTTTCATACCCTTGACCCTTATTTATACTAAATATGTCTATTAAGAGAAGCATCTAGAGGAAGATCCTTCTAGAAGCGGAAGCTTCTATTAGGTCTTCTTACATCCGCCTTATTCTATTTTATTGAAAGGCCTTATTAATATTGACCTTTATTACATTCGAATACATTGATCTACCTATGTGTGGGTTAAGACCTTAACATGTCCGCCCCCTTAAAAACATCCTTGTCCTCAAGGCTTGAGATGTGGAAATTGTTGCAGAATGGTAGCTAGTTCCCAAGTGGCATCTGCTGGATTCATATCTTTCCACTGTACTAGCACTTCCTTGATGGTTCTCTGATGCAGGCAACGCTCACGCTGGTCCAAAACTGCTTCTGGCTATAGCCAAATGGATCCTTCTTTAGCTAACTCTGGAAGGTTGGTTTGAATTTGGCACCTAGTTCCAATCACCTTCTTCAAGCATGAAACATGAAAAGCAGGATGTAGCTTCGATTAACTGGGTAGGGCTAATTGATATGCGACTTGTCCCACACGCTTGAGAACTGTGTAAGGACCATAAAATTTGGGTGCTAGCTTCTGATAATGCTCGGTCTTGAGGGAAGTTTTCTTATATGGTTGCAGTCGTAGAAACACCTGATCCCCTTCTGGAAATTGATGTTTAGAGCGACCTTGATCTGCTTGCTGCTTCATGTGATTCTGTGCCATGACCAAGTTCTCTTTAAGGGTATGAAGAATATCCTCTCGGACTGTAAGTGTTTGGTCAACCACTTGGACCTTGGAGGTACTTGGTAAGTATGAGAGAACTGAAGGTGGCTTCTGTCCATATACCGCTTCAAAATGAGTCATGCGAGTGTCTGCATGGTATGTAGTGTTGTACCACCATTTGGCTAGGGGTAACCATTGAGCCCACTGGTGTTGTTTTTCAGAGGAAAAGCACCACAGATATGTTTCCAAATTGACAACTTCCGTTTGACCATCCGTCTGGGGATGATAAGCTGAGCTGAGATGCAATTGTGTGCCTTAGAGCTTAAACAGTTCTTGCCAAAAATTGCTTGTGAAAGTTGGTTCACGATCAGAAACAATAGAGTGTGGCATACCATGAATCTTGAAGACCTGGTCCATGAAAATTTGAGCCACCGTGGATGTCGTAAATGGGTGGTGAAGAGCGAAAAAATGAGCATACTTGGAAAGGCGATCCACCACCACCATTATGACTGATTTATTCCCCGATTTGGGTAAGCCTGTAATAAAGTCCATAGAGATATCCTTCCAAATAGCAGGGGGAATCGGAAGCGGATGGAGGGTTCCCAGATATTTGACTGTTTCTCCCTTGTTGCGTTGACACACCTCACATTCAGCGACAAACTTACAGATGTCCTGTTTCATATTATCCCAGAAAAAAGAACGTTTGACCCTGTCATATGTTTTGGTGAACCCTGAGTGCCCCACTGTGGGTGTAGCATGAAGCTCAAAAAGTACCGTGGATTTGAGCTCGGATTGTTTACTTAAATACAAGTGGCCTTTGTATCGAAGCTCATCCTGGAGCCAGGAGTACCCTGGGGGAGCCAGAGCCTTGTTCTGCAATTGTTGGATCAGATGCAAACTTTTGGGATCTTGTTGGCAGCCAATTCGCATTTTTATACTGTCCTTATAAGCTGCCTACACCAGAGTTTTGCAAACCTTAATTTTTGTCGCAAACCTTGAAAAAAACAACACTATTATTTTTGCGCTATTTGCGCACTTACCCTGTTCTTGTTTTCACGACTGTAAGCATGGAAACTTGGTTTTCTAAGTCGCATTAAAATCGTCACTGAATTGTCGTTATCATTCTTGTCGATATGCCCATTGCGTTTACATCTTACTTATCGTTATACAGTTGGCAAGACCTTTTGATCTGTACTTATTTGACATTCTTTGATTGATTATGTAATTTCATTTTATGAGTGATTGAGTTTGTGATGCATTGGTGATTGGATTTACATGTTCTTTCATCGATTCACTTGGCACATTGGTTACATAAAAATGCATTGGTGTTATGGTTAAACCCTTGGTATAAATTGTTTCATACAACACATAGTTCGTATAAATCAAACCCTTGGTATTGGTATCGATTCATTTGTTTGGTTTTAAAACTATGGTATAACTATTACTCACACAAATGTTTAATCCACTTACCATTGATTTCATTGGTTGATTGAATGGCATAATTGTTAACACATATGCATAGTCATTTGAATAGTTATAAGTGCCGACGGTTGTACTGTGGATATGACTGTTGTGCATGGGCCAAAATAGCTCCACCACCTCCGCACGATATGTCATTAATGTATCCCCCCTATCCCTGTTTCACCTCTGTTAGTTTCGGGTAAGCCTGTGAGCGTTATGCCCCTGCGCATGTTGTGATTCAAACCCTGGCTCGTTCACATCGCTCACCGTGTGCTCCTGTCTATGGCACTGGTGGTGCGAATAGAGCCGAACGATAGTCAAGCTCTGTTACTGTTCGATAACGCCCGTAGGATTTGGAGGATAATGGTTGGCTCACGTTTGTACAGAGGTTCGAGGGTTTCAATCTGTTTGTTGCATAAAAATTCGCCCTTACCTTTGATGGGTGTAGGGCTAAAGTAGGTGACATTCATCTTGAACTCAATGAAGAATTAATAAGCTCTGCCACAGGATTGGTAGCCACAGGCCAGCGATGGTTTAAAAACTCCAAAGTCAACGAGGTGCCATGGCCTTTGTTATTCGTATCATGAAAAGTCACATCCTGTGACAAAGGTATGCCTTTTTCCACACTTAAACCCAGGTGGCACGATCTTTTGATAATGGTTAAACAATTTGTGACCTGTGAGGGTCGGCATAGATTGGTTTTTCTTTATCACCTTCGACTGTTGATGAATTTCATGGGCTATCCATTGAACATGCCATTTTACTCCCTGCGTAGTCTTTACAAAATGGCTAAGAGGTTCAAATGCGAGAAGGCTGATAGCAGCCTGTTTCACCATGGCTTGATTAGACTCATCGTCATTCACCATTTGAACCTCCATGGTGATAATTGGCAAGCCTTTCTGTCTAGAAATGGATTTGTTGATTCAGAGTCTGTCCAAATTGACAAGTCTGTGGTCAATGAGACTAAGGTCGGGCCACCCGTGCCTTTCCATGCCCTTCTACCCTCTCCCAAACCCCCGGTCGACCCTGACATTGACCTACCCAACATCATAACAGACAATGGTAAGGCTGTAAAGAAGCCTATGAGTAAGAAGGTCAAGGGTAACCCTACTATCAATAGAAAATGTAAAAAGAATGCTCGATTGATATCGAGACTTGCCCGGAATAAGTCTAAGCCAAACGTTGATCAAAAGCCCATAGTTATGAGCGAGGACTCAGACTCCAATATCGAGCGCTTCCTAGATGGAGAGTACCCTTATTACCAAGGCTTATGCTCCGAGCCACCTTATGACTATGTTTCTAATTTGCCCCCATGCCTAAAGAACAATCCTAACTACCCAGGAATCAAGTTGCAAAATGAAACCCTTGGTGATTTAAGCAAACCCTCGACTGTTATGTCAAAACTCAAACAGACATCATGCAGCCAATGTGATGTGTGGCTGGAGCGCTACTACACGGACGTTCCCTTATTACAATCGAAGATCAAATCTTTAGAGAACCAAGTCACAGTGCTGTCAAGAGAAAGGGACAGGCTTCAAGCTAATGACAAGAAGCAGAAAACCACTGGTTCGATCGTTTTTAGGAATGTCGAATCGGCAATAGCCTTCGTCAATTCCAAATTATCATGACCGAGTTGTTTTCTGATTATCCAGGTATGAATTTCAATATCAATTTCATTTTATGAATTGCTTGGATTAATATAATGAATTGGTATTTGGGTTTCGATTAGTTCTGTTCATTATTCGAAATGATTCTTTTGTAGTTTGATTATAAAAAACGGTTATGTTGTGGATCCTTTCTGCTAAAATCGAATGTAGTTATGATTTAGTTATGCGATTTTGTCATGCCCAGTTTATTAGAAGTGATCGATTGGTTTTGACTTGGTGTGGTTCGCTTTAGAAAAATTCTGTTAGTTTGAATTAATGTGATCAATGAAGTTTGTTTTCGTTTAGATTTTTGATTGCATATGACCTGTATAAGAGATTTTTGTGCTAAAATCAGAGCACGACTATGTTTTGATTTGGTATGATTTCGTTGTGGTTGGATGTCATCAACTCTGATTTAGTTCTTATGATTTGATTTTGAAACGATTTTGTGGGCTTGAATTGGTATGATCCTTTAAATGTGTTATGCGTCATTATTAGTGACTGGGTTGATAAATACGATGTAATCTAATAAACTCAAAACAACACTGTTGACTTCAATTAGCCACATATGGCTTTGTTTTGTACTAAATCGATATTCTCGTTTGGATTGGATTACATTCGACATGTGTTAAAGATCTATTTGCTAAAAATTGTGTGGCTATACTAATTGATATGATTTTTAATAACGATTTTGTCAAACCGTTTTCGTTCCTGTGTGCCACGATTAGCATGATCATTTGTATTTGTTTAATATAGTTTTATCAATTTGAAGAACGATCCTGTTGATTTCGTTTTGGATTTGAAAACGATTTTGTTAATGGAGAAGGCGACATAAACTATTGTGTGGAAAATCTCTTAGCTGGTTACAGTTTGTGCCGATTTCAATTAGTTTATGAAAACGATTTCATTACTGTCGAGTTATCCAATACGATTATATTTACCCGAAATTGTGATAACAAATGGGATAGAGTACATGTATCTCTGTAATCATTCGATTGATCATAATCTTGTTTGCTCTCAAATTAGTATAACAATTTTTTCTTTGAATGATTCATTGGTTTTCAAATAGCAATTAGATACTTGTTTAATAGTTTGAATTTAATTCTTTGAGTTTTGAATTGGTTTTAATACGATTCTGTGTTCAATTTAGACCAGCTACAGAATCGCAAGATTCTGTAGCTAGTCTTAGAAATTAGATTTTTGTCAATTTTATTAATAAAATATCCTCTAATATTGTCTATTCTTTCCCTTGTTCAGGTACATACGAATTGCAATGATCAATTTGGGCATGCTATGACAATATAGGAGATATTTATGTGATGTAGTTTTTATTTTTAAGTTGTTAGTTTGAGTTAGAAATAGAGACTTGGGATATTTTCCCAGATTTGTGTAAACTGTTTTGATAACTCCCACAAGGATGTTTTACCCTGTGGGAGGTCTTTAAATACTGGTCATTTTTTGTAATAAGATCATCATCCTCACTGTGGGAGAACCAGACTATGGATTTATGATACAAACTGAGATGAAAGTTGATGTTTTTTGATAGCTTTCGCTTTCAATATATCAAACTTTTGTTTCAAGTTTTATTCATATCATTTTGCAATTGATTATAGACTACTTTAGCTATCGTAATCTATTGCAGGTTGATGTGACATTGATTAGTGTGTAATCTATATCTAATCTCTCTCTTATTTAAAAAAAATACAACGATTAATTTGTTTCAGTTAATGAATCACAAATTTCTCTTCTTCGTTAATTGGATCATTTTGTACAAATCCTTGCACACAGATTTATCTAAATGTTATGATTTGTAAATTATAAGATTATTGTAACTTTTTTGTCTTGTTTGTTCTGTTATTGATATTCAAAAGGGCACTGCTGCTTATTGTTTACTAGAGGCTTGCAGAGGATTGATGCGGGTTTCCTCCCATCGAACAACTGAACTGGATTCTTCACACATGACAAATTGGAAAGTGTTATTACAGGTTAGCTTATTAGTATAATTTAATTAGTTTAGATAGATATATGTATAGTTTAGATTTGTAGTTAGAGTTATTACTTTAGTTGCTTAGTTTAGATAGTTTTTAGTTTGTTTCTTTTTCATAAAATTATATAATAAAAAAAAACAATAGTTTCGTTGTCTTAGGACAGATTACGATGAGTTTTGTAGGTTTTCATTTAAATCTGTAATTTGTAAATATTGTACATTTGTGATTAAGATTTAATTTTGTTAGTAGTTAGATGTTTAATTTTGTAGAGTTATTATAGTATTAGAGAGTAGATTATATATATAATAGTTTAGATTTATTTATTAGTTTGTTTTAATTGTTATTTTTTTAGATTAGTTAATTTAGAGTAGTTTTCTTTTGTTTTCTTAGGACTTAGATCGGCTAACGGAACTGCTAAACCCATCAGGGTGGGTTATCCCAAACGGCTTGGGTTATTTAGACAACCCCGGACTGGATCCACTCTCACAGTTGACGGACGGTCAATTTCGCCCGTCAACAGATCTTGAAGCCATTCCTGGCGCACAGCTTGGAGCCAATCTGGTACAATGAAGGAAAGATAAAAAAGGGATCCTTTGTCTTCATATTTCTGGGACAATGCATCTGCCACAACATTGTCTTTTCCCTTCTTGTAAATGATCTCATAATCATATCCAAAGAGCTAGTCACCCATTTTTCTTGCTCCTGGGAGGAAAGGCGTTGTTCCAGAAAGTACTTGAGGCTTTGATGGTCGGTCTTAATTTGGAAGCGTTTCCCCAAGAGATAAGGATGTCACAACTCAATGGCATGCATAATTGCCAACATTTCCTTTTCATAAATGGGTTTGCCCAGATTCCTTTCAGACAGTTTCTTGCTGGTGAAGGCCAAAGGTTGACCTTCTTGCATAAAGACAATGTCGATTCCTTTCCCTGAGGCATCACATTCCAACACAAAGGTCTTTGTGAAATCGGGAAGGGCCAGAACCAGAGTGGTTCACATGGCCGTCTTCAAGGTTTGAAAAGCTTGAGCAGCCGCTGGAGTCCAAGTGAAAGAGTTCTTTTTGAGGAGAGTCATGAGAGGTGCTGCAATCTTTCCATAGTTCTTAACAAACTTGCGATAATACCCTGTTAGGCCCAAAAATCCACGCAAGCTTTTGAGATTATTTGGGTGCAGCCAGTCTTGCATAGCTTCAATCTTTTTTGGGTCCACCCTGACGCCATCCTTTCCCACCAGATGACCCAAGTATTCTACTTCTGAGGCACCAAAAGCAAATTTAGACTGTTTCAAGAAAAGTTGGTGCTGAGAGTGTAGGCGGAGAACTTGATCCACATGAGTAATATGGTATGTCCAGGTTTTGCTATATATGAGGATATCATCAAAGAAAACTAAGACAAAATGACGGAGAAAAGGGTGGAAGACATGGTTCATGAGGCTCTGGAAGGTGGAGGGGGCGTTACACAAGCCAAAGGGCATGACCAAAAACTCATAGTGGCCCTCATGAGTGCGAAAGGCTGTCTTGGGAATGTCTGTCTCTTTCATACATATATGGTGATAGCCTGAACGAAGATCAAGTTTGGTAAAGAATTGGGCGCCACTCAATTCATCCAGGAGGTCATTAATGACAGGAATGGGAAATTTGTCTTTGATGGTCAGTTTGTTGAGAACACGGAAGTCAAGACACATTCTCCAAGAACCTTCTTTCTTCAGTACCATGATGACCAGAGACGAGTAAGGGCTCGTACTAGGATGGATGACGCCTGCATTAAGGAGTTCCTGGACCATTTTCTCAATTTCATTTTTTTGTGCAAAGGGGTGGCGATATGGATGGATATTAGGGGGAAGGCTTCCTGAGACAAGGGGAATGGAATGATCATGAACACCGCGGGAAGGAGGGAGTCCTTGGGGAGTGGAAAATACTGTTTGATGTTTAGAAAGGAGGGATTGGAGGTCTTGGGGCACTGGGGGTGTCTCTGTGGCTTGTATGGCATGGAGTTGGGCAATGACACCAGAATGACCTTTTTTTAGTAGCTTTTCCATGCGATGGGAACTAATGACCTCAGGTGAACCAACAGTGATGCCTTGGAATGTATATTGGTGGCCTTCTTGGTCGAATTGCATGGTTAAGTTCTGGAAATCCATGAGAATGGGACCCAAAGTCCTTATCCAATCTGCACCCAACACAATGTCACAACCGCCCATGTCAATAGAAAACACATGGGATTTTAGGTGGTAGTCACCGATTTGGAGACACACATTTTCACAGCGCCCGCCACATTTCATAGAACCACCATTGGCAATCATGATTTGGAAATTGTTGACAACATGGATGTAGCAATGAGTTTCTTGGGCAATGTAGCGATGAATAAAATTGTGGGTGCTACCACTATCAACTAGAATGATGACCTTTTAGTGCTTGATGTAACCGATTAACTTGAGGGTTTGGGGGGCAGAGAATCCGGTGAGAGCATTAAGGGAAATGATCGGTTCCACTTCGGGAGGGTCGGAGGGAGGGTTTATGTTAGTGATTTCTGGTGACTCGAGCATAAGGGGAGTTTCAACATCCTCTTCCAGAATATCCTCAGAGATGGCCATAAAAAGATTTTGTTCCTTACATTTGTGGCCCAGGAAATATTTTCCATCATAATTATAACAGAGGCCTTTGAGTTGGCATTCAACCATTTCATCCCTGGTCAATTTTTGGATCTTTAATGGGGCGGAGGGAGTAGTGGGGTTTACTGATTTAGGGCGAGGGATAAAGGAAGGCTTACAGTTTTGAGAGGAAACAATTTGTTGTTCTTATTTAGATTTTTTAGTAGCCTCCACCCAACTCGCAGGTCGAGCCATGAGGACATGGGCCCAAATCTCCTCCTTGAGGCCACTGATAAAACACTCTAAAAAGAAAGCATCAGTCATGCCCTCTGTTCGAAAAGCCAGGCGCTCAAATGTAGCTATGAAGTCTTCTACTGTTCCTGATTGTTTCAATTTTGTCAAATGACCCAAATGGTTGGTGTCAGTGTCAAAGCGTTCATAAAGCTCAGTCACAAATTGGGTCCAAGCAATATACCCTTGACGGGAATTTTTTCTCCATTGCCACCATTGCCAGTGTTCTTGATCTAGATGGAGAACACCATACTGGAGTTTGGCCAAGTCATCTGTAATGTTGTAGAGAGAGAAATAATGTTCCATTTGGGTGACCCAACCAGTGGGGTTCGAGCCATCAAATTTGGTTACATCCACCCGCGGAAGGTGTATGTCCCATTGAAAGTGATGGGGCTGAAAGGTATGGGAATGGGAAGAAGTTTCACCTTCAGTCTTTGTATGTGCGTCAGGAAAAGGGTCATCGATAGGGATCTTGAATTTGGTTCAGAGTGATGCAAAGACAGATTCAAGATGGGTGGTCAGTTCTTGTTTGACTTCCTCCATTGCGGACTGCACGGATGCATTTATGGTGGTATTGATGGATGTATCACGAGAGGCAATAGTAGCACTGAGTTGTTGCACTTCTTTTTGGTTCTCGAGGAAACTAGATTGCAAGGTGTTGAAGCGAGAGTCCAGTTCTTGGCTACGGGTATGGGCCATGAGGATGGGTGAACTAAAAAGGGAGCAGGTGGGGTCAGAAATTTTTGCAGAAAAATGATATGGATGAATGTGATAAGGGAGCAGAGATGAATCTAATGGAATATGTCTTAAATAATGGTGAAAAAATTTCCAAACTCGTTTTTTTTTTTTTTTTACATCTGCGGGGTTATACTTCAGTCTGAGGAATGTTGCAATGCTGAAATCCCCAAATTATTAACCAGAAAGAAATGTGTATTTACTTGGCAACCCGAACACAGTTGCGCGACAATAGATCTGACCGATTTAATTTGTTTATGTTTATGTTCCCCAAGGGTTAGGTATTCAAGGGTTCTACAGACAAGGGTTTGCCCTGTGTTATAGCTCTCTGATATATGTGCGGGGTCCAACAGTAGTAATCAGCCCAATATCTTAGGGCACTAACTAAGGAGGATAGACCGTACCCTTAGCCGTACTACCCGACTACCCAGGTACTAGAGAGTATCTTCCCGAGTGCTGTTCTCGGTGACACTATAACAGTCCGACGGTCGATAGGTTTATCTAAAGAGGGCTTCAGGAAATCTAGGTCGATTCGTACACAGGTGTTGTCTAATGCGCTACCACTCGAAGGGGTACCAACAGGGGTTACAAGGGTGGCCAACAGATGTGTTCTTAAGAACCACTTGTATTTCCTGCGTGTATGAATCCATCAACCGCGGGTTTATGCACGTAACGACAGATCTTTGTGGCTTAAAGACGCCAGAATCAGGGATGATTTTAAGGATGGAAATTTATTTTAAAATGTAGAAACCTTGGCGAATCTTACTAATCCTTCATATGTCAACTATAAATGTTTGGCAATTTTTTTGTAAAAATATTCAAATTTCTAAGTATTTTATATAGTTTTTA
>ML797595.1:352795-370518 GCA_009831015.1 Picea engelmannii | reverse complement strand
CACCTCATGTATGTGCCAACTCATCAACTACTTGTCTCAACCATGTACCCAACTTGTACCTCAACCAAAATCCCTCATCAATTTCATCATCCAAATATGATTTATAAATCTGTAATAGACCTGGTGTATATGATCACATACCTACAAACCTTCCTTAACTTTAAACAACAAGAGACTAACATTTACATCAAACTTTTCTTTATTCTCACATGACTAGTTTTGGATTAGTCAACATCTCTAACTTGAAATAATCATAACTTTGTAACTGTAATGAATAAAGATTTGAAATTGATACACAATGTTCTTCAGTTTGTTTTATGCAATTCCTCCAAGTTTCATTACTTGGAACCTCTCATAAAAGTATTTATAGCAAAACTGACATACCTTGTGAATTGTGGCTTATTCTAGAGAGCAACCTTGTAGAGAGTTCCCCGCACAAAATATTTGTTTAATCGATATGAAACTATTAAAAAATGTACTACAGAATGTAATATAACCAAAACATTTGGTCTTACTAAATTTGGATATGTTTTGAAGAAGATATGACGTTTTTACTTGAAACACCTGTTTTTCACTAGTTTCAAGACTAGCCACAAACCCTATTTTCCACGGAGTGTAACTCCAAAAATACAATGACCCACAAGCTGAATTTTTTACCACATATACTTGGATATGTTTCCTCAATGGAATAGAAATTTCACGGTCTGAATCATTCTATAAAACAAGTTATTGCTAAAATGGTGAGATGACCGGTAAATAACATACCTTAGAAAGCATCATCAAAATAATTTATCCTTCCTTGAATTTTTGCCTTCTTTTCTTCACCTTCCCTCAGAAATTTGGCTTAGATATCCTTTGGTTACCTCAGACACCTATAGGTATTCAATATTCTCAAGTGTTTCTAAAATGAGAGAGCCTTGCCTCTTATTTATACTCTCCAAGTAGCTTCCTTAAAAACATCTTCTAGGTCACTTTGCCCACTTTCCTTTTCTTAGGGTTAACCCACTTCTTATTTCTCCATTAAATTTATTATTTAAATAATTTATTTTGTATTCACTTTGAATTATAGTACACTCATCAATTCACTTTATTATTTACCTTCTAAAATCTCTTAAACCACTTTGACTACTTTGACCTTTTGGGGCTTCTAGATGACATAAGAGGGTCCTCCAACTTCGTAAAGCCATAATTCTCAAACCGTGAGTTATGTGATGTTCCACATACCACCAGAAATGGAATGACATGTACCATCCATATATAATATTATTACCTACAAATATATCAAAGCTCATACCATTATCCATCAAACAAACTTGGGTCCATTACCCAAACCTAGGTTCTCCAACTTCTCATGGCCATAACTCTCTAACCGTGAGGAGTTCTGTGACGTTCCACATACTACCAAAAATGTCATGAAAAGAAATATTCATCTAGGATAGTTTCAATGAAAAATTCACTAACCTTCATCTCATTATTCCACAAAGAAGCATGGGTTATCTAACCATACTTCTAGGATAACTCAATCTGCAAAGCGTCTTCCTGTGAGGGATTTCACCATAAGGGACCACTTTGGAGTTCATCCATTTATACTTATTATCAACCATGACAAGATAATAACAAGTCATCCTTAAATCAAACAATCTTGGATCCATTACCCAACCTTTGTGCTATGGGGATTTCTTCAAGGGTTGACATCAATAACAACCAACCTTAATCAACATCACTGTATGTGGGATGTCTTGAGAATGACTAGCCATGCATGTGGGTTGTTTTGAATCTATAGGCTATGTGAAATATTACGTTAGAAATATTCTTGTCCATTCATTCATAGGCCCTCCTTCTAGCGCCAATTCAGTTGAGGGGTCCTAAATCCCTTTAACTCAATAGCAGGAACCAAACCCGCCATAGAGGCGCAATTAGATTCTGCAACGTTTGATGGTGGAATGGTTTTCTAGATATTTCTATCTAGCCAATTTATCGATGGGTTTTACGTGGTGATTGACAGGATATCTTCCTATGAAAGTTCCTTCTACTATTTAAATGTTCTCCTTTTGTCTTTTCTTTTATTAGATGAGTCTGATAAAATGATGTGCATTGGTATAAACCAACTGGTGGAAGGGAGTCTTAACTATTGAAGAAGGTCAAGCCTAGGATAACCCTCATGCTCAAGCATGCAAACAAATATATTCATACAAGTTACAAGCCTAGTACTAATACATTAACTTGGTGGTATTTCAATTATTGACTGAGATACAATTATCGTAAAAAAATACGCATGTAATAAGATGATGGAAAGAAAAATAGTTTCCTTAGCTCTAAAATTAATCACACATTAACACAACGATTTTCTTTCCATTATTAAGAACAAGAACTGCAAAAATATTGAAACAAATAACTTATCAATAGATTCATAAACTCTTACTCGTTACAACATCAATTACTGAAATAAAGTCGAAAGTAATTCCTCTTCAATCCAATCACATAACGCCTTTGATGAAAAACATAATTTTGTCTCCGGTCCTAAAAATGACTTCTCAATTAAGGTAGTTCAGAAATAGATCTTTACAATTCCCGAAATGAGGGTCTTTACAAAAACCATCGACCTTTTCTAAAAGGTCAATCCCTTTATTTATAACGAATCACTAACTAAAAATACCTACTACAAGTGTAAGTTAAGTA
Organism: Picea engelmannii; assembly: GCA_009831015.1. NCBI lineage: Eukaryota > Viridiplantae > Streptophyta > Pinopsida > Pinales > Pinaceae > Picea > Picea engelmannii. The sequence continues at coordinate 367,839 of ML797595.1, read as the reverse complement.
AAACAAAATATCACGAAATCTCGCTTGATCTCTTTGTTCTACGAGAATCATCTCATGGTTTTAGAGGGAGTGGATGACTCTTCTCATATTCCACCCACTTGATGAAGAGATCCTCGCATGTGTTTGCATACGAGAACCTGCGTTGGTCGATCGAGGTTGAAAGAATTTCTTTCACTTCTACTGCCCATTCTCTGTATTTGACTATTTTAATACTCAACCACTGTAGAAATTCACGAGCCTTGATTGGATGCCCCATAAATTATTGTAATTGACCTGGCGCCATGCTTTCCACTTGTGAGATCTTTGTTGTCCATAGCGCAAAATATAAGTGTTCGAAGTCGTTTTAGTGATTTAAATAGAGATGAACTTACCTTGTCGCATCAACTATTCAATTCAGGATATGAGTGCAGTTCTACAAAATCTGCCGCCAGATCTTCATTATGTTTAAAATTAAATTCAATCGTAGGTCGACGGTGCATGCGCGGGTTATAACATGGCCTATCAGTGATTTCAATTTCCTATTGTTAAATCGACGCACAAGGTAGAAATGTATGTGGGGTGAAGCATTAACTGGCCTATTAAATGACAGAATCCAATCGTATCTCATGTTGAAAATGTCCCATCATTTCGCTAATCTAGTTGGTGGATCGAGGTGAGGGTTTCTCTTTAAACACTTTTTCGTTGATATCTCCCTGCAAAATCTCCGACACCAATCCATATTTACGTGCTGAGATGATGTGGCAAGGCTGACTTGGAGGTGTGACTAGGACATAGGGAAAACTAAGATGACTCAGGACGAAACTAGACCGTACGACACCCCTATGTGACAAATACATGTGGCACTTGAGATCGACATCTTGGTTTACTCCTGTTATTCGGAATTAGGGACTTTTCCTTAGTTGGCGATGCCGAAAAGTATCAAGGATTGGTGATCGGTGATAAGCTTACCCAAGTGCTCCTGGATTAACTCTCTCGAAAACATTTTGATGCTGAAAGTGCATCGGGGGTCAACGATCGGAGATGCGTCAACATGGAAATTTTCTGTGATTTAACTCTTCGAGATTTCACTGACCTCGAACCAACACATCCGTCATCATCTATCGGGGGTTTATCATGGATTATGTCAAATTTAGTACTCTCGTATTCTACCGACTTCGATGGTGATCGACTATCTCCTAAAACTGTGTGGTGAATTACTAACACAAACTTACTTTTCCTTTTACCAACGTTGATGGTGCATCGACGATCGATGATTATTATTATTGTGTGGCCATTTTACCTACTTGGTTTTTTTTTGACACCGAACGCAAGCGCGCTAGTCACAGTGTTAGCTTTAGATTCTTAGTTAGAATGACAAGTTATTTTAGACACAAGGTTGCATTTAACAAGTTCAAACAAACCCGATTCGATCGATAAGATTCATGACAATAAAATAAACCATTAGCCATAATGAACTTAATTCAAACTGTAAAACAAAAGAAACAAGTGGTACCCAAAAGTCACAGAATTTCATAAAAATATTTTAGGGTGTGTTGAGTGCTCAACACACTGGTAGGAGGGATTACTAAAAAATTGAAAGCGACACCAAATAAAGTATGGCCTTCCTTTCCTATTCATCTTGGTATGTTCACACTACTTGACTTCGGGAATACGAAGGTTGAAGAAGCAACATTGGAGGACATCAAATTGGTTGATATTGAATTCAAGAAACATGATCCTCATAAGGTGGTTGAGAATCATCTAGCTCATTTCAATATGAAGAGATACATTCATGAATATTCCCCTTATGATGATACTTTCAAAGGTGTCATAGCTTATGAAGAAGTTCAAAGCAAAGTTCAGAAGTTGCTTCCATATCAGTAATATGGTTTTCTTAGTTTTCAAAAACACATAAGGACCATCCTTCCAAATATTTTACAAGGAGAATCTAAGATTTCCTTGCCATCACAGGAAATAACATCCATAGAGCCTCAACAAGGTAGCACAACTGTAGACCAAGTTGAAGAAGTAATAAAGAATCCATAGGAGTTATTTAAAAAGATAAATACATCAATGCTAAATAAAAAGGAGCAGGAGATGTTAGCATATTTTTAGGCCTTTATGAAGTAAGGACATACTTTTCCTTTTTCACCATCAGCCACTACTCATGTTGTTCCAATTATCACAAGTCCAGAGAAGTCCACTGCACTTACTTCTTTTGTTCTCTCACTGACTCCCATAATCACAAGTTTCGAAACTCCTGGTTTAGAGGCAATTCATATAGAAAACTTACACCTATTCTACTTGAGGAGCTGCCTCCTTCAAGTTTCATTTTCAACAAGAAAATAAGATCCATCGTAAAAAGATAATCTCAACAAAAGGAAGGAGTGGTCACTAAGCAAAACAGACTAGTGTATGATGGACAGGGACAAAATGATCCTGAATTTGCGAAAGGAGTTGCAGATTCATTAGGAGCCTTCGCCACTACTAATCAATGGTCAGTGGATAATCTTACTAAGCAGCTGCAACAAAAATCTCTTCAGCTTGAGCAGTTGCAAAATGAGATGCAACGCGTAGAAATAACCTTCCAAAGTAGGATGAATTATGACACCGAACAAATCATATTGGGCTATCAAGAACAAATGAAGCAACTACAGGAGAAATTGGAGGTGAGTGTCCAAAATCTGCAGTCAAGTAACTTAATTATTTCTCAACAAAATAGTTTAATTGAGCAGTTACAAACCCAAATAGTTGTGCTAGAAAACACAAAAATAGACCATGCTGCATTCAAAATGAAAGCATCTGAGATAAATGAAAGTTTGGGATTTGTTCAGTTAGATCTATATGAATCAGTGGATACTGTCCAGAAGCATTATCAAAGGATCAACACTTCTCTGAAAATTATTTATGACAAGGAAAAATAAGCTTGTGCAACTAGATCCAGGTTCCAAGAATTTATCGTTTGGAGATAGAAAGTGAACTTTCCCGGTCTCGCTCCTTTTTCACAATATGAGCACATGAAGGGATAAATGGTTTTAAAGTTTTGGGAGACAAACCTTGAATAAATAAAGAAACTGTCCAGAGAGGTTAAGGAGGCTTGTCTGAATTCCCTTGTTGTTGTTGAGTCAGAGTTGGTTGAATTTAAATGATACACTTGGGCAGATCAAGATAGATAAAAATAAAGAAAATTCCATGAAAAACAAGGAGAGTATACAGAATACAATTCAACAAGTAAATCAGATTTATTTACAAAACATAGATGATCTATTGGTAAAAACAAAGTTACAACACCAAGTTACAGCTCAGGCAATCAGGAATATTCAAGATAAACTATCACTAGTGCATAAAAGGATGTTTGCATTCGAGTTGAATGAAAACATTGAACCTTCTAAATTTGTGGTAGCATTAATGGATATGTGTGATCAATTCAATGAGAAGAAAAAGGGAAGAACATATATGAGAAAATAAAGGAGCAAAAAGAAATGACAGCGTATCAAGCATATCTCGACAAATTTTCTTTTCGGTTTTTAGATTTTGATTGTATTCTATTTTTAGAGTTGAAAAGTTGGAATGTCTAACTACTTCTAGATAAGACAATTTTTGTATAAATAGGTAGATATTAGATCTATTCAAGGCTTTTTCTTGCTGTATGTAAAAGAGAGCACTTATTTGAATATCAATATAAAGAGAAGACAAAGATTCTAAGTCTCGTTTATGTTGAGTTATGTGTTTCCTCAGTATTTCCATTTTATTCTCACTTTAGTTTCTTTATATGGTTCTTGAAGATTGAATGATTACAATTTATTAATACAACTACTTTGATATTAATATATTGGAAGTTTTCTCAGCTGCAGTTTTTCCTCTATTCTTACTTTGAGTAAAAACAAGACCTGTAATCTGTGCGAGTTTCTACATTTTAATCATCTATCAAGAATACATCTCTTATTTTTATTCTACTGTGAATGAGGTAAGACTTATCTGTAATTGATCCCTTGCTTTGTTATAACAGTTTTGTGAATCATTTCTAAATCACATAAAATTATAATATTGACTCAGAGAAAGAAGATAATGCCTCTGTATTTTCTTATTATAAGTTTCACTCAAAGTTGCATCTTAGAAAATTGAAGGTAGAAGAAAGTGTTATAAAAACAATTCTTAAATTATATGATTCCTAACATTATTCTTTGAGCCTAGAATCAATCTCAAGAACAACATCTTTTTGACGTCGTTGTCAGGGAGGCAAAGAAACAAATTCATTTTTCCTAGGGAGAATGATAAAGTTAAGTTTCGATTTTTTATGGTGAACAAAGATTGAACACGTGGATTAGGCTCATTTTCATATTTCACCTGGCGACTCCATTGTAGGAAAAACTAGAATCCCGTCAAAAAAATACCAGAAATAACCCAGACGAAAAGTAGACTATGCCGGTTAAAATCCTGAAAAATTGTTGAAATCCAAGGGATATCTCAAGAAAACTTCTGCATCAGTAGGTAAGATATATCAACCTGAAGTTACTCGTGTAAATGTTAAGATCCCAGCTGAAGAATTAAGCATCAAAGATAAACATCAAAAAGTTCATTTTGTAGAAGCCTCATTTAGTAAATATGAAGTTAAATTAGAAGTTTCGGAAGAAGTAGATCCTAAAGTAAAATAAAACGATCCAAAGAGTGAATTTATCCAGACTATCCCTATCTCATTCATAGATACTTTTACCAGTGAAAAAAAAGAATCATTTTCGATCCCCAATATCATTTTTACTCAGCTGATTCTTAGTCTTCCTAAAGTAAAGGTTTATGTTTCCAAAAACTTTGACGATCATTTTCTACTCTCAGGATCATCTCGTATTACTTCTCCCAATTATCCATCTAGTCCATCTGAAATATTAGGTTCAAGTTTTGATTTTCCACCTCACTTAAATTTCTCATCTCTTTCACGAGATCTGTCACCTTACAATTTTTTAGTTAAGTTTTGTTCACATCTTCCCAAAGAAATCAAAGGTTTAGTACATCAGTCTTTTGAAAATTTCGATAATCTCCAGTATAGTCCTTGAATTTCTTCTCCAATAATTTCAATGGCTGGTGTTGGAGGTGTCGAAGGTGGGGGAGCAAGAGGTGGGGGAGTTGGTGGACATGTACCAGTACCTCCTCCAAGAATTTTTACCAAATGTTTTGCTAGATATGATCCTTTATATCTTCTTGTTTTCTTGCATGATCTACCTGATAATTACATGAAGAACCTGCCTAAATTTAAAGGTGAAGGGGATTTAACAACCATCGAGCATATAGTCTTTTTTTACCAATTTGTTGATATTCTTGGTATCGAGCACAAAGATGTTTATATGAGACTGTTGGTACAAAATTTCGAAGGACATGTTATAACTTGGTTCACAGGACTCCCTGTGGACTCTATACCATCATACAATGATTTAGATACTTCTTTCTTGAGGCAATGGGGTGAGAAAAAATACCACCTATATTATTTAACTAAATTTGGAGCTTTAAGAAAGAAAACATATGAATATGTTTTAGATTTTATACAAATATTCAACAAAATCTATAACAAAATCCCAGCTAAAGTAAAACCTTCCCAGTCAGTTGCAAAAGTAACCTTTGCAGGGGCCTTTGATTCGGATTTCGCATTACTTCTAAGAGAAAGAAGGGCCACAAATTTAGTTGGGATGCAGGATGATGATATTGAGATTGAATCCAATATGATGGCATCAGGAAAGTTAAAAATGAAATTAGATATCAGAACAAGAAAACCTAAGCGTTTTAGAGAACAAGCAGGTCCCTCTGAATCTAGAAGAAATACTTCAGAAGAAAAAATGGATGAGACAGATAAGATTATAAAAGAGTTATCTAACAAAATTTGCAGGTTGGAAATGGAAAAAGCCAAACCTGATCCATATGCTAGAAATAAATTTAGGAGAAATCCTAATACAAACCCTCATATTCAACAAAGAAAAATCAAGAATGAGCATCAGAAGATCCAAGCTCCTTTTAAAATTGAAAATCTTATATAGGGAGATAAGGTGCAAGATTATGAATAATTAGATGAAGATCTAAAAAATGTTAGTGACGATGATGTTGAACCTCATTTAACCAAACAAGATTATGATAAATCTTTAAACCTAGGATTTTTATTTGATGACGATCAAGATGTCAACAGTTTGGTAGAATCTACATATAAGGGTCTTGTTGATTCAATAATGGATGAGCTTCAAAATAAATATAACTTGAGGCCAAGAGAGAAGAGTTCCACCAATAATTCACCGAGAAAGATATTGTCAAGAAATAAATCTAGTGAGCTAGTAATTTCAAAAGCACCCATTGAAACGCAAGTTTCTTGAGTTAAAGATGTTGAAACAGAAGAAACTCATACCAAGAAGCAGGAAAATAAAGAAGTTGAAGTTCAGACCAGAGAGTTCAAAAAATCAATTGGTATCTTCAATATGGAAAACAAATTGATTAAAATTAAAATTCTAGTTCCTCTTGTTGAACTTGCTAGAAATCCAGTCTATAAGAAACAAATTTCAAAGGTAATAAATTTTTTTGATGATGAATGTCAAGCCGATGTAATTAACTTGCAAGATGAAAAACCTACGATCATGTTTGGACCACACATTGAGAACAATAAAGATTTTGTTGCTCCATTCTATATCTCATTGACCATACATGATCACCTACTACACAATTGCATGTTAGATTTAGATGCTTCACACAATTTAATGCTTAATATTATAATGGAAAAATTGGGCCTTCAAATTAACAGACCTTATCAATATCTGTATTCTTTTGATTCTAGAAAGGTTAAGTGTCTGGGTATGATTAAAGATTTGGTTGTAAATATTGCTCAAGTTCCAGTGAAAAGTATCCTTATGGATGTGGTGGTTGTTGATGTTCCTTCCAAGTATGGCATGCTTTTATCAAGATCTTGGGGTGCCAAGCTAGGAGGATCAGTCCAATTATACATGACATACACTACAATTCCAATTTTTGGTGGAGAGTTTACCCGTTTGTACAGATAAACTAGATTGACTTATACTGCAAGTGACCCTCAAAACCCTAATAACTATCCAATCTATGTTTCTGATCAAGATTTAGGTAATTGTATTTTATCTATAGATGATGATTTTGAATAATGTACAGAAAAAGAAAATCCAAAAAATGAATTCTCAAAGAAAAATATAAATATTAGAGGCAAGATGTGGAAGATGTTCTTTGATGGTGCTCCATCTTGGGAAGGAACGGGCACTGGAGTTCTATTTGTGGCACTAGGTGATGAATACTACATTCCTTTTTCATATAGATTACAATGGGATATTGATTACACCAATAATGGATGTGAATATGAAGCGCTAATTTTAGGATTAGAAGCTGCAAGATAATTAAAAATACAACATTTAATAGTCTATGGTGATGTTGAGCTCATTGTAAAACAAATAAAACAACAATATCAAGCTAAGCATATGAGAATGAGGTCTTATAGAAACTATGCTTGGGATCTCATAGAAAATTTCTTCTTATCTTTTAACATTCATTTTATTCCTAGATTGCATAATCAACAAGTTGTTTCTTTAGCTAAAGTTGCAACAACTTTTGTACCTCCCATTGTTTTAAAATTAAAATATCACATTGATATGAGGCATAAGCCTTCAATCCCAAACAATGTTCAACATTGGCAAGTGTTTGAGGATGATGAACAAATCAAGCAATTTCTAGAAATGGTAGATGAGTTTTCCGAGACTCACATTGATTAGGAAAATCTGAATCATCCTACTTGGATTATGCAAGGAGAAAATCCAAAAAAGTTCAAAGACAAAATCAAAAATCACAAAATGCTTGTACTAAAAAATAATCAAATTCCCAAAGGTATTATTCCAGTAGAAAGGTTGCTTGAAAAAAATGACATACCTCTAAAGTCCACCCTACAACCCCAACTTGAAGAGGTTGAAGATTGTAATGTAGGAACAAGTGAAAACCCTAAAATGGTTAAAATATCTAAATATCTTCTGAATGAAGTAAAAAATAAATATGTTGAGGTACTCAAATGGTACAAAGATGTTTTTGTGTGATCTTATGAAGATTTAAAAACCTATGACACTTCTGTTATCAAGCATAAAATTCTTTTAAAGCCAAGTACTAATCCTTTTAGGCAGAAACTTAGGAAAATAAATCCAATTCTTTTGCTAGCAATAGAAAGGGAGGTTGAAAATCTCCTTGAAGCAAATATCGTTGTTCCCCTTAGATACTCTGAATGGGTAGCCAACTTGGTCCCTGTCAGGAAGAAAAATGTAGAGATAAGAATATGTGTCGATTTTAGAAACCTAAATCGGTCCTCTTTAAAAGATAATTATCCTCTCCCAAAAATGGATCATGTTCTTCAAAAGGTGGTAGGGGATAATAGAATATCTATGATCGATTGATTCTTGGGATACAATCAAATTGATGTTCATGAAGACAATATAGAGAAAATTGCATTTATGACTCCATGGGGAACCTTCATGTATGATAAAAGACATTTTGGTTTAATGAATGCAGGAGCAACTTTTCAAAGAGAAATGGATATAGAATTTGTTGGTGAGCGTGATAAATTTGTTGTTATTTATCTGGATGATCGAACAGTTTTTTCTGATTTTGATACAAAACACTTGGTTCACCTCAGACAAACTTTTGACAAATGTAGAAAATTTAGTTTGTCACTAAACCCCAAGAAATCACATTTTTCTATGCAGGAAGGTAAGCTTCTAGGGAATATCGTATCAAAGGATGGAATAAAATTTGATCCCAAAATAGTTGAATCTATTGATCTAATCAACATTCCTAGAAATAGAAAAGAAATTCAATCTTTTATAGGAAAAATCAATCTCTTAAGGAGATTTATTCCTAATTTTGTTGAAATAGTTAAATTGATTACAGATATGCTCAAGAAGGATAATGAGATAAAATGGACTACGAAAGTGAAAGCGTCCTTCGAACATGTGAAGAAATCCATAGGAGAAGCACTGATATTGGTAGGTCCCAACTATACAAAGGAGTTTTTGATTTTCTCTTTTGCATCTGAATACATTATCGCAACAGTACTTTTTCAGAAAAACGAAGAAGGATTCGAACAACCGATTTCCTTTTTTAGAAAAAGCCTCAGAGATTCAGAGTTAGGATATGATATTCTAGAAAAGCATGCTTACGCAATGGTGAAAGAACTTAAATCTTTCCAAACGCATGTTTTACACTCAAAAATAATTTCCTACCTACCAACAAATGCAATTAAAGATATCTTGGTACAACCAGACAGTGATGGAGGGAGAGGAAGATGGTTGGCTAAAATTCAAGAGTTTGATTTAGAAGTTAAACCAACTAAACTTGTAAAAGGTCAAGGTCTGGAAAGGCTGTTAGCTTAATCAAATTTTAGAGCTCTTGGAATAAATCACTTTGAATCTCATGATTCTTTCTCAGATATAGAGGAAATTGATGATCAAGAACCTATTACTCAGATTGATGATAAGTTCTCCTCCTCATCCTGGCATAGTGACATAGTTTCATATCTCCTTACTCTGCAATTTCCAAATAATATGACTCCTTCTAAGACAAGAACATTGAAGTTACATGCAATTAAATATTGCATCAACGATGCCAAGTTATAATGGAAGGATCCTTTGGGTTTCTTTTTATGCTTCCTTACAGAATCAGAAACAAAATGCGTCATTGATGAATTCCATAAAGGAATATGTGGAGGACATCATGCCTGGAGAGAAACAACTTACAAAATTTAAGGGTAGGATACTATTGGCCGAAATTATTCACTGATGTAAACGCAAGGGTAAGAGCTTCCAATTCATGCCAATTGTTTGTTGGTAAGAAAAATCTTCCCGCCTTACCTTTAATTCTAGTTAAAGCTAAAGCTCCTTTCCAACAATGGGGCTTATATTTTATTGGAGAAATTCACCGCAATCAAGTGCTCAACATAGATGGATTTTGACTGCTACTGATTATTTTACAAAATGGGTTAAAGTTGTTCCAACTCGGAACGCTACAGATTCAGTAGTAATAAATGTTTGGTAAGATAACATCCTAGCAAGATTTGGTTGTCCTAGGAAAATAGTCATTGATAATGCACATGATTTTAAATCTATTGCAATGATCATTTTTTGTCAAAAATACAATATTATTCTAGGTCATTCTACATCTCACTATCCTCAGGGAAACAAGCTGGAAGAATCATCTAACAAGAGTCTAATGACTATAATAAAAAAGGTTTTCACAGAAAATAAAAAATATTGGCATATACATTTAAAATATACATTATGGGAAAACATAATTGGCACCAAGAAATCCATAGGTATGTCTCATTTCCAATTGTTTTATGGTACATATGTTATTCTTCCTATTAATCTCGATCTTCCTGTGATAAAAATATGGCAGGATGTGAATGAAGAACCAAATGATCTTACAAGAAGAATAAATCAAATCATTGAAGTACAACAAAATAGAGAAGAAGTGGATGATAAGCTCCAAAAATACCAGGATAACATGAAAGCCATTTTGGATAAAAAAAAAATCCAAAGACAGGAAATTTCTTCCTGGTGATTTAGTCTTAAAATGGGAAGCTAGAAAAGAAGATTCGGGAAAACATGGAAAGTTTGATCATCTCTGGTTTAGACCTTTTAAAATTGTAGTTGTTGAAGGGAGAAATTCATTCTCTCTTGAAAATCTTAACGGAGAAATTCTTGAGACCCTATTAATGGGTGTTTCTTAAATTTTTTTATGCAGTAGTTACTTTTTACATTTCCATTGTATATATCATATTGGATTGACATTGAAAATTTTAATTTTTTTTTTTTTCATTTTCCTTTCTTATAAATTATTTGAGTAATTAGGGTGATTGATGTAAATATTTTCATAATAAATCTTGCAGAACAAGAGGCAAGGTGAATAGAAAGACATAACACCCATCTTTCCATCTTTCAGATTCTTCAAAATCAGGTGATAAACGAATAACATTCCTTGTTCGAAAATTCAGAACAAAATAAGGTATGCGTTCCTTTTCTTCATTATGGTCTGAATAAAATTCAAAAAAGTTTGATTGAAATAAATATAAAGGAAATGTTTCTCATGATAACATTATCACCTAACCAAAAATACTAGAAATGTAGAAAAATACAAAAATAAAAATAAATTTGAAAGAAGTCTGAGCGACTAAAAATAAGCACGAGATAAAGTTTATTAGGAACTCATATCTAATATACAAACTTGTGTGTAAATAAAACACTTCTGATTCAGATCATCTGAATTTTTGATTCATTTCTTCTTTTTCCCTAGTTCTTTCCACCCCAAATTTTCTTTCTCATTTCTTATATTATTAATCTAGATAGAAATAAGAAGACTTAGCCTCACGCTAAAAACTTAAAAGAATATTTTCAAAACAAGATTAGGCGAAAATTTTCACTTTTCTCTTATTTTAATTGAAAAAGTATGTCTAGGCTAATCCTGGTAATTTTAACTCTGATATCAGATTTTAAAAGATGAACATTTCACGCAAGGTTTATCCCTAAAATGAATAAATTCCCCAAAACCAACCTATAGGTGAAGTTACATTTAAAATCAGAAGAAAGCTAATCTCAGAGTATCCTAAAAATTGTAGACAGACCTTATTTTTCATTAAAGATTTCAAATGGATATCATCCTTTGTATATTATATACAAATTGATTGCCCCCACTTCAAAATATTTAATAAAAGAAATATGGTGAAAGGAAATTCAAAATTTGTTTGCCCCCATCTTTTCCAAAAGAGACGATGAAAGGAAATTCATAGATTGATTGCCCTCATCTCAAGTAAAATACAATTCGTTTATGGAAGTGGTGAAAGGAAATTCGATGGGAAAGGTAGATAACTTCACTGGGGTACTGAACAGGCTCGCCGGAAGTGAAGAAATATCTATGATATATGTAAGTTTTTAATACATAAATATATCACATAATTTGTTTTCTAGTTATCCTTCTGATTATATTTTTATCCTGAACCAAATGGGATTCCCTAAAACAAATGTGTTACATATGTAGAACCTTGAAGTGAACAAAAGCGTGCGAAGTCCGATATTTTTGTTAAAATTACTTTGATTATCTTAAAAAAATATGAATTCTGTTTCAAGAAAAGAAAACACTTATTATCTTGTCTTGAGATCAATTACTAAGTATGCTTTAGAGAATTTTAGATTTGGTTAGTTTCATGTTTTTATGTATGATTGATTCTTAATAAAACCAGAAAAAACAAAAATTCGGAAAAAAATAATAATAATGATTCCATTTACCCAATAAAGGAACCTGGTCTACTATTCTTTCGTGGCTCATAGGGAGCCACAATCCCTAGATGGAGCCTATGTTAGAACATATTAGAATTTTAAACTTTTTTTGAATTTTGTAATATTTTCGTTTTTACCTTTAAAAAATAAAAATCAATAATTTTTTTTAAGGAAAATTGCTTTCAAATTTGAATAAATCTATATTCATTATTTATCAACAGACGTTTATAATATCATCCATAAAAATTTTCGACTAAATATGATCAAGTGGTTCTCATGTTCTTTAAATTTATAAAGTTGTTTGATCGTTAAGAGTAAGTTTCTAACGGCTACTTTGGGACTTTACACTTCAAGAAGATCTCTATCATTGTTCAAATGAAAACCCCAAAGTCGCGAAGCTCCAAAGTCCCGAAGACGTTTTTCCACAAAAGTCTTTTAAAAAGATCTACAGATGAATCAATGGACACATGTCATAAAAAATTTTCATAGGTTGACACGTGGCATATATTTTTAACATTTATATCAAATAATTCACCTATTTTTAGATGACACGTGTCACACATCTTTTCTTGACACATCATTAAAGATGACGTCATCGCTACCACATCACTCTGGGAAAAATTTCTTCAGAAGTAAAAGAAAAGAGCGAGCTCAGGATCACCGAAGTATTTAAATACCGAAGCACTTATTATCAAAATGAATTACAAAATGCAAATAAACATCAAAATAAGTTTAATTAATCGTGATTTACTTTAGTTAATTGCTTCGTGAATTCTACCTTCAAAGGATCACTATTATCCTACATACAAAATTCCTGAATGTCGAAGTCCCAAAGTACTTAAGGTTAAAACGATCTCAAAATACGATTAATTAAAACATAAAACAACTAATTAGTGAATAACTTCTCCGCGATTTCAGCCTTCAGAATATTTCCATTGTTCTACTTTCAAAACCTTTGAATACTGAACCACCAAAGATTAATTGCATTTATATCTGATTAAAGTTTTAAAATATTTAGGTATATATCACGACGCCAGGTAATAATTTTCATTGATTTCTTGAATAAATGTTTCGTCAGTAAATCGATTCGAAGATTTTTTGAATTTATTATTTTCATGAATAAAAGCATTTCAAGCTTAGCATTCTATCATATGCAATCATATATTTTCAGTGATTGAAAGCTCATAAGTTTTTCTTATCACAAGAAGGTTAATTCCGTTTTCAGAGAATTATGCCACCACGCAAAGCAAGGAAGAAGCACGAATCGTCAGCGGAGGACTCCAACCCTAACATGGATATTCTTTCAGACACTACTTCGTGAATTACAGACGCCATCAAGTCTTGGAAGCAGGTGTATGAAATTCTAGAACATGAAATTCTCCTCTGCTCGAATGATTCAGCAGAAGAAGATGACGAAACATTCTTGGCTAAGCTCAGACTAGTGGCTCAGTTAAAATTGCACAGAATCGTTGCTCGGCCAAATATTATGCCTTACAATGACATGATAAGATGCTCCCTAGATCATGTAGATATCCCATCCTAAAGTATCTCCAATTACCAGAAGACTTATGTCGGCTCTTTTCGACCAAAATAACTATAAGTAATGTATAAACTTTCTTTTAGATTTTGAGTAGAGGGAATGCACAGAATTTGGTAGAAATAGTCATGATATAATTAAAACCTGGTGGGAAAATCCAACCAAGTTCAAGACCAACACTCATAGCATATATTCCACAACATCTTTAGATGCCCACTTTTTATATATTTCCATGATGCTCTGTCGGTTAATTGGGAAGAAAAACCCTACACAATTCATAGTGGAATGGGTATCTATTATCCATGAAGTTTCTGAAGGCTATACTTTCAACTGGGCAAAAATGTTATCAAATAACCTAGCTAAGGAGGTCGTCAAGTAGCGATCTTTGAAATCTAGGGGGAAACGTGCTTTTTTTTACATGTCTGCGTACATCATGCACGTCATTTTCTTTATGACTCCATTTCCTCTCATGATTTGGAGCTGGACCCCAACTTGTTCTAAATCCATTCATTTTTATCATTCAAGGTTATGGGAAGAAAACTCCAAATATTTCTTCTACGAAATATGTCACCTTGTAGTGATACCTGTTCATGTGGCCATTTACGGACACCCTCCTCCCAGAATCTCATAACCTATTATAGGAAATTGATGTGCAATTGCAGACTGGTACATTAAAGAGAATTTATCTTACATTAGAGTATTTGGTTGTTCCATTTCGCTTCACGCCCTTCCAAATTTCTTTCCTAATAGATTTATTTGTACAGAGGTTGCATACCAAACAGTGGTAGGAGGTGTTGCGCCTATTTCCTCACCTTGGTGAGCAAATAAGAGGTGCTTGCAAGATCAGTTGGGTCTGCCGAGCAGGGCAACTGTAGAGAAAAGAGTTAGAGAAAGAAAAACAATATCTATAATTAAGAATTAATCTAATAAAAACTAAAATCATAAGCATAGGGACATAGAGATAACAAGAACAAAAAGACCCATGTCACCAATGTTTGAGGCTTGATCTATTGATGAAAACAAAGCACCAAGAAGAAAGGGGACTATGAGTCCCTTTTTCCTCCAAGGGAAGGCTCTTGGACCCTCACTAGTAGCTCTTCTTACAACAAAGAAAATGAAAATGGTGATGAAAGAACTCTTTGCAAATCCACTCAATGGTGAGATGGATTGCTCAATGAAATGGTGCCAATGTGTTCTTGTCAAGGATGGAGTCCTTAAAACAATATAGG
>ML797595.1:336127-352786 GCA_009831015.1 Picea engelmannii | reverse complement strand
ATTACTTTGAATTCCTTGAGAAAATGAGGTGCATTCATGGCTTTTTATAGCATTGCATTGGGTTATTGTGTAACTGCTTTGTAGTGTGAAAAGAGGCCATTTAGGGCATTATTAGGTCTTTGACCAGCCCACCATTCGGATCCAGCCCGGATTTGGAGGTCAAATCAGCTTGGGAGATGAACCATAAGTGGTTGGGAGGCCGAACACATTCATAAATGCGTCCTTTAACAAGTGTGCGGCTTTTTGCGCTAACAGCCGCGCATCGTGCGCATATGCATGCTTTCTACGTTCTTCAATTTTTCACTACTTTGTATAGTTTTTTCCCTTTTATTGAATGTTGTGGGATTAATTTAGGGCCATGAATGAATTCATTACTGTTTGACGATGCTGAGTTCTTGTAACCATGTGGAGACGAAATTTCAGTGATAACAGATACCCTCTGATGGATGAGGTTATGAGCATACGTATAGCCGAAATCCATCAATGTTTCTTCTACTGAGAATGTTGTTGTAAGATAGAGCAATGGTGGGATCGTTCAGAGCGATCCGTTGGAGAAAAAAGGAACTGGTAGGACCCGACCTTCTATGAGGTGTGTAAAAATAGAAAATTGTGTACAAACGAGGCGGACATGCCCCATGCTCGTGTCATGTAACTATGAAAAAGATGACTGAAGTGTTGGTGTAGACAACTGCAGCACCCTCGGGGGCGGGGATGAGAAAGGCAGAAGACAATTATGCAAAGGAACATACTCTGAATAATAGGCAATGATTGCGGTAATAAGTATCAGCGATGATGCGGGCATTGATAGCCCTACCAAGTTCAGAGGTCTTCGGCAAATGAAAGAATTAACTGCAAATAGTCGCAAAGTAAGACCCACCATAACATGAGAAAGTGTTGGCGTCGAATGTTACGGGGGTCAACGACAGCAGGGAGCAATGGTGTTTCTCCCTGTTCCATTCGAGATCTCTCATTGGATGGATAATGAGAATCAAGATATTGTCCCTCTTTTGGAAAATTGTGTTGATGTCGACAAAAGGGGAACGCGACTCCCAGAAGCAAAGGGCTTCGGGAAATCTACTGAGGTGAGGAAGTGGAAGAGGTACATGGACGAATTCAAGAAGTGGGAAGACTCAAGACTACCCTTGGTTGGAAAATGTATGAGATAAAAAGTGGCCGCAACCGTGTAACGATGTCGAGTGGTAGGGGGACGACAAGACCGGTGATAAGTTGTGCCAGAGGCGGGACAAGGTGAACAAATTCAGAGGGTAGAGGTAGGTGACCTGTGGGGTACTCTGAAGATATGGACGATGCTGACAAGGGTAGATGATAAGTAATGCTCCAACCAAGGGTGACATGGGTTGCATTTGGCCAAAAAGGAAGGAAGCAAGTCGCCAAAGGTGACGACAAAAAGATAAGGTAATGACTGGAAATAAAGGCGTTTGTACAATAAATAATGAATAATTTGGGGAGAAATGTACAAATACAGAAACGGGTGCCCCAGTGTGATATGGGTGGTCCATGGAGGGAAGAATTTTCTTGGAAAACTGATGAAGGGTGGGGGCCCCATTGGTGAGTTTCTGTATGAGGTAGGTGAAATGAAGGTAGGTTCGCAGAGGAGCAAACTGATTGTGGAGGAAATGGAGGGTTCCTGATATTGCGGAGGTGTAGGTAAGAAAATAGAACCATAAAGAGGTAATCTGGGAGTCCGGGTGGGAAAGCTAGCAAAATGAGGAGAAGGAGTATGTGGCTGATTCGCGACATGATGAAAGACTATCGGGACTCCCATCCCTAAAGGGTGATGAAAAACAACATGAGTGTCAAAAAGTGGCAAAAAGTGCTATGAATGGGACAACTCATGTGGGTAAGAATGCTACCGGGTAACAGAACCGAAGATGCAAAATGGAGGCGTGGGTACTGCAGAGCCGGGAATGGGGATCCTAGAGGCCAATATCAGAGGGTATGACTGGAAATGTAAATGTGATACAACGGGATAGACTACATGCCAGTGCTGAGTATATACCTGAAGGGGTTGTGTCAATGTATGATGATCAAATACCTACACACATGAAAACCAAATACCCGAAGTGAACAATATCTGAAAAGAATCGAAGATATGAGCATGTATTGAGTGATAAGCATGAAATATGTGCATGCATACCTGACCATGGATAAAAAAGGTGCCCCGGGGGCTCAGGATGAAAAGAGGCCCAGGAATTGCTGTGATGTAGGTGACGGGATGCTGATCCCGTGGCTGAAGACGGTTTGAAAAATGGACACCTTGGGCTCCCGGAATGGTGAGTGGAAGTTTGGAAAAAGGCCTATATATAGTTGTAGGGCCCACATTGCCACCTCATTTGTACCTGCTGCAATAGTGACTGGACGAGCAGTTTTTAGAGGAGATTTGGAGATTCAGAGAGGGCGAGGAATCTGATTGGTGTTTAGCGAGCTTCAAGTTAGTGGTCTGATCCTCCTGCATAGAAAAAGGATTTCATATTTTGGGCAGGGGCTGTACGGAGGGCCGTACAGAGGTATTTAGGGGGTGTGGGCCCCACATGTGTGGACGATTCGGTGATAGGCGTGCATATGTGCGCGCCTGCCCACCGGATATACGTGCATGGGAGCGCGGTAGAGGGGTTTTATGGCACGCTCGAAGGGCGCACCTGTGAGTTGAACAGGCGCGCACCTATGCACGCATGTGGGTTGAACAGGCGTGCACCTCAGCGTGCCTGTATGGTAAACATGTGTGCATAGGGGTGTGCCTATGAAACAAACAGGTGTGAACTGATGCTCATCTGTGTAGTGAACAAGTGCGCATGCGTGCGCACCTGTGTAGTGAACAGGCGTGCATGTGTGTGCGCCTGTGGGTAACAAAACCGCGCCTAGGAGGCAAGGTTGGGGTGTAAAAAAAAAAAGTCTTTTGATGTTTGGATGGTTGCTTGAGCTGACATAGGGCTCTATGTTGTTTGGAGGTGGACGACGGTGATGATGCCAGTGCAGTGGTGAGAGCGATACTGGGCCCAGTTACGAGATGTCGTGGCCATTGAGGAGCCCGGTGTTCGTGTGACTTTGGAAACCTATGGGTTGCTAAAGTTCTTTGAGTGCCCGTTGATACGGGCACAGGAGTATCTATTACAATTCCTGATCCAGATGTGGAGTCCGGAGCTGCACTTCTTCCTCGTGCGAGGAAAGCAGATCCCCTTCACTGTGGTGGAGGATGTATATTTCTTGACTGGGCTCCCCTTTCAAGGAACGCCCCTACCGGTGGAGTCGGTGCTGCCTAGGACTACATTGTTCGCCGATATTGGCCGGAGATATTGTTTAGGTCAGAACTTTATGTCCGAGACGGTGGTGAGTATATCGGCTATAGATTCCCTGGCGCATCGCTGTATAGCAGCGATGATTGTGTGGGTATATGGGTCACTGGCAACCCAGCGGATTAGTGGTGGCCAGTTGCTGGTGCTGGAGAGAGTGTTGTCCGGTGAGTGTTTGTCTTGGGGGCTGACGCTGTATGCGTGGATGGTGGTGCAGTTGGACCACTGTCGGTCCACTGGTGCAGGGGAGTTTGCATTCAGGTCCATCCTAGTGGCCTGGTTTCTAGAGAGGGTGTTGATGTTGCACCCGAGGATCCTACTGGAGGTGTCGGGGGTGCGAGAGCTGCGGTTGAGGCGATGGTCGACAGTTTTGCTTCGTCATGGTGGTGGCGAAGGTGGCCACTTATTTTCGGCAGAGGCGACACAGGTATGGCGGCAGATGCCGCAGGTGATACTTCGGTACCCCTATGCTGGGGTGGACTTCCGGATGACCCGGACATGGTGCTACCTCTAGGGGAGGTGTTTAACCATCGAGGTATGTTTAGTATTGGTGTGCATGTTTTGGTTTATTTTGTTTTTTGAGATAGCAGTCCATATGTATATGATATAGATGCTAATACTATCTGTTGTTTTTTTGCATGTGCAGATGTGGCACCTCCCAGGTGTGAGGTGGAGATGTAGAGAGCACCGGCTCGTCGAGAGTCGGAGAGACTACCGCAGGGAGAGAGACGTCGGTGGGAGGATGTCGTGGGGTGACCAGTTGAGCCAGAGAGGGCAGTGAGGAGGCGTCAGTTCGATGACCCTAGTGCGGGGCCATCACACGCTCCTCCGGTGGCGGTCGGAGTGGATTTTGATGATATACGTCGTCGTTTGGAGACGGTTTTGCAGGATGTGCCGGAGGGCATGTGGTCGCGTATCCAGGACGAGAGTTTCCTGGAGCAGTGTGTGGGGGTACCGCCACCATGGTGGTCCATAGTGCGACGAGTAGCAGTGGTTGCTTCTATGACGAGTGGACGTCTGTCGTCGGGGTAGGAGGGTCCTGTGGGTGGACCACCACCGCCTGAGGGAGGAGCAGGTGGTGGCGCGATAGAGGCACCATGAGTGGTGCATGATGTATATCTTTTTTGTTGTATATAGGCTGGTGAGCCCATTTTTTGTACCGAGGTGCTGCATTGGCTTGCAAATACATGTATTTTTGTATGTAAACATTCGGATGGCCTGATGGGCCTTTATATATACATGAGTATACATATTTGAGATCTTAATGTTGTCTACATGTTTTTTGCTGATGTTTTGAGTACGTCCATTCTATATATATGCTGTGACAGGTTTTTGTGATATGTTTATGTATGTGTAGCTTGATTTGATATATGCCAATCTAACACCATGTTAGCTATTTGATCTGTTATTTGATTCAATTGTCTTGGAATATGTGTAAATGTAATGGAATCAAAATGTCGAGATAAAAGCCTAACCTGCAAGTATTTGCAAAAGAGGCACAGATCGCATACGCGGTACACATTGTTGAGATGGAGAACGACTAGTTGAGAGTCAAGGAAGACGCTAAGGTGACGAATATGATGATGTTGGGCATCGTCCAGGAGGCTAATGACCGCAGTGTATTTGGCTTAGTTGTTGGTTGCTGACCCCAAACATATGCTGCTTGAATGGAGCATTTCATGTAAGGGGGTGTAGAGAGCCCAAGCAGCCGAAGCGAGATTTTGTGTCCAACGGCTGGCGCCGTCGACGTAACCGATGTAGTAGGCTGGTGGAGGAAGCATCTATCAATAGCACAAAGGATAGTTTAGACGAGAGGGGAGGACAAAAAAGACTAAAAAAATGCTAGAAAAAGAAATAACCTAAAGTAGAATGACTACTTTTAAGCATAAAATTTCTTGAGATACAACCCATTGATGGGTTCCTTGAGAGAGAGGCCTTCGGGGGAGGCTAGGATGTATGCGCCTTTGGTGAGGCAATGTTGGATAATGTAAGGGCCATGCCAAAGTGATTCGAATTTGCCGTGTTCAAAGGTATCGTGAGCGATATCATAAGCCAAGACGAGGTCGCCTTCGCGAAATGATCGAATCTTGACATGGCGATCAAAGGTAGCCTTGGATCATTTTTTAGCTACCTCATTGTTTTGTAAGGAAGATAGACGATCTTCATCCAGAGACTCCAAGTTCAGCAAGAGTTGCTCTATTGGAGCAGTGTCAGGTAATAGCTCAATTGCGGTGCGTAAGGTGGGAATTTCGCACTCGATGGGAAGAGTTGCCTCGACCCCATGGACTAAATGAAATGGTGTGAAACCAGTAGCAGTTTTCATAGCCGTTCGGTAAGCCCATAGCGCAGAAAATAACATATGATGCTAATTGGTTTTATGTTTATTAACCATGCGCTATAACATGGTCTTGAGGACTTTGTTAACTGCCTCGACCTGTCCGTTTGACTGAGGGTAATAGGGTGAGGCAAACTCATGAGAGAAGCCTAACCGAGATGAGATTTCGACTAAGATCTCATTCTCGAAGTGTTTCCCATGGTCGGAAAAGAGTTGGAGGGGTACTCCAAAGCGGGATATGACGTAGTTAAAGAAAAAACGCGCTGCAGTGTCAGTGGTATTGTTGAAAGTGGGCATAGCTTCGGCCCATTTTGTGAAGTAGTCAATGGCGACAACAATGTATTTGTGACCATTGATGGAGGGTGGATTACAAGTCATAAAGTCGATGCCCCATTTGCAAAAAGGGTCGGCTGTAATGACAGGGTGGAGAAGAGTGGGGGGAGCCCGAGCTTTTTTGGTGTAGAGCTGACATTGCTCACATCGTTTCACGGCATGAATGCAATCATGAAACAAGGTAGGCCAAAAGTAACCGGCTCAGATAATCTTTTGAGCAGTGGATATACCCGAAAGATGGCCCCCACATGCGTCGCTGTGGCAATCATTTAAGACTCTGTCGGCCTCGTCAATAGTCAAGCATCGACGAAGAAGGGTGTCGATGCCCCGTCGGTATAGGATGTCTCCGATGAGAAGGTAGTGGGGGGCCTGATGGAGAATACGTCGACGTTCATCCCGTGAAAGGTGGTTACCAAACTTTTGAGTTTGGAGGTAGACGAGAAGGTCGTTGTACTAAGGATCATGCAAAGTAATGTAAAAGAGATGTTCGTCGGGAAAGTCGGTATTGACGGGGGCACTGGTGGTGTCAGAGGGTAGGGCCACGACAAGTTCGACGAGAACGAGGGCCTTCTTACTCTTAGGTGTTGAGAACTCGAGGTCGTACTCCTGAAGGATAACGATCCATCGAGAGAATTTGCCGTTAACTTGCCGACGGCTGAGCAAGTACTGCATAGGGTTGGAATCTGCGACGACCTTTGTGGTGCGAAGCAGAATGTAATGGCGCTGTTTCTGGACTGCGAGGACCACTGCAACAGCAAGTTTCTCTTCGTGTTTATACTTGAAGGGTGGTCCTGAGAGGTTCTTACTAACGTAATAAATGACATGTTCACGATTTTCATCTCCGAGCTGGACAAGGATGCCAACTACTGATACAGCTGATGCTGATACGTAGAGGATGTAGTCACGATTATAGTCAGGTGCACTAATTAAAGGTGCATTTGAAAGAACTGCTTTAATATTGTCAAATGACTATTGGTCATGGTTTTCCCAGTGAAAATAGATGTCGTGACATAGTAAGAGGAGGAAACTATGTGCACGTATGGTGTAATCGGGAACAAAGCGTCTAAGAAAGTTAGCTTTTCCCTGTAGACTCTGAAGTTGTCGTAAATTCCGGGGAGGTGGAATTTCGGTGATAGCTTGGACTTTGAGGGGGTCTACGGTAATACCGCTTTGGGAAACAATAAAACTGAGGAGGTGCCCTGCGGTGACATAGAACACATACTTGAGGGGATTCAAGCGGATGTTGTACTAACGACACCGTTGAAAAATGATTCGTAAATCATCCAGATGTTGGGTGCATCTCTTGGATCGAGCTGTGAGGTCGTCCAAGTAGGCGAGGATGATAGTAGCCAGATCATGAAAGATGTATGTCATTGCCTGCTGGAAGGTTGCGCCAGCTTTTTTTAAGCCGAAAGGCATGACACGATATGAAAAAGTACCCCACGGGGTAATGAATGCGGTTTTATACTGATCGGCTGGGTGGATTTGTATTTGGTTATAGCTAGAAAATCTGTCCATAAAGGAGAGAGCCTTGTGGCCAGTGCAGTCGTCGATAATTTGATCGATGAAAGGCATTGGAAAGTTGTCTTTGGGACATGCGTTATTGATATCGTGAAACTCTGTGCAAACGCGGATAGTGCCCTATTTTTTGTCGACGGGTACAGGGTTGGAAACCCATGAAGTATAAGTGATGGGGTAAATAAACCCGGCAACGCGTAATTTGTCAATTTCGACTTTGATAGCCGTGGCTTTGGAAGGGTGTAGTGGTCGTTGTTTTTGGCGAACTGGTGTGATGTCGGGCCAGGTGTCGATGCGATGTTCAACAATAGAGGGATCGAGTCCAGGCATTTCCGTGTATGACCAGGCAAAAATATCCCTATATTCCTGGAAGAGGGCTTTATATGCGTCGATTTCCTGAGGAGTGCAAGCAACTCCAATGATGATTTCTTCGACGATGCCATTTTTAATGGAAATGTCGATTTTTATGGTGGGGGAAATGTTGGCCATATTACCTTCTTCAAAAGCATCAGGGGTAGGAATGGGATTGTTGAACCAATCGATAGGCCCTGATGGGATAAAATCCTTGGTTTCGACTGCGTAAATGGGGTTTTGGTTAGGAGGCATGGAGGCTTCCTGTGGAGAGGAGAGTGCGCGGTGATGTAGCACATCCCAGGGAGAGTCTGGGTGGTTTAGCTTTTCTAGTATTTCCTCGTCGCAGTGGAAACGTCAAGAATACAAGGGGTCATGAGGAGTGATATCGGTGACAGTGGTTGGGTGGTTTCCCCCTGGTGAAGAAACAGGGGGAACATGGTTAGGAGATGGTGCGGGTTCACTCGACATAAACCATATATTGAAGTACTGAGGGGTACCCGTGGTGGTTGGGTGGAGAGTGTCCGTAGGGGAATGAGCAGCAGAATTGTGGGGGTTGCGGGGTAAATCCTCAGAGGCATCATTGAAGAACCATGGAGGCGTTGGGAGTGCCTTGAGCTCGGGAGAAATGACATGAAGATCCTCGAGTGATGAGGTAATGTCAATTAATGCCTCTGCGGGTCGGTGAAGTAGGGCCAATTGACGTTCCCTGTATTCAAGGATCATAGGACACTGGTATGTAAAATGAGCTAATGAATCGCAGAGAGAGCAAGGGCGTCTCATACGTTCATTGAATGAAGTGGTGACATAGCGGATGTCAGTGATATTTGTTGCTGAGGACATAGCAGGACTAGGGTTGTTCTGGAAGTTTTGGCATACGACGGCTAATGTCTGCCAAAAGCGTGGCAGTACTAGGCAATGATGGGTGTTGTTCCTGAGTCTGTACTTAAGGCTTAAAAGTACAGTGTCAAGGCATACGAAAGTATGATAAACATTGGTAAAGGATTACACTAACCTTCGGTATGGGAAACTAATGAGGATTTCTACGTTCTCGTTGTCTAGCTTCGAACTGTTCCTGGGTAATAATATCTTATTCAATGGCTGCCCATGAACGTTCTAATTCCTCCCGAGTGTTCGCGGTTTTAAGGATATTGTCAAAAATATTTAAGGCGATATGTATTTGATTGGATAATCCGGGTTGAGTATTTGGTTGAGTTGCTGCAGGGACAGTCATTGAGGAACAATATCAATATGGAAATGATTTAGACAGAAGATTTCAATGTTGTTTCAATTTTGGTCAGAATAAAGAGAAACTTTTACATGAAGAACAAAATAAGAATGCAAACTGAAGGCCCTTTCCTGTAACTGTATTATTTTTAGTAAAAAGACGCAGGGTGAGAGAAAAAATGTTAAGCTGTAGATAACGTGAGGTTACTGTCAGTAGAGAAATCACAAATACACAGAAGAAGAAATAGACATAGAAATAATTGACATATTGTAAATAAACATGAAATTCTGTAAATGCAAATTGGTCTTACACCCGCTAATAGATGGTGCAGAGGAAAGACAAGACACAATTACAAAAAAATGAAATCCTTTCACTATAGTAGTGGTCGTACTAAATTATAGCGATACACATCAATTATGAAGATTGAAACGAAAAGAAACAAGAAACATAACAAAACAAACTTGTAGCATGTCCAAAATCCAATAAAGAATATGAATTTAGCCGAATGGGGAAAAATGGCCATACCTTCTTCGATGATGCTTTGAGCTCTTTACTCACTCCGCCAATCACTGTTTGTCGAGCAATCTCATGACAGGCCAGCTTGTCGGGGATGAACAGTGGTAGCGCCAGAGGAGGAACAGTAGCTCCGAATACTCTAAAATAAGAGAACTCTACTTCCACGTACCACTCCGCGATACTGCTCATATTTGCTGCAATGCTATCTGAGATGCGAGGTGGTGACAGAACAAAAATGGTGATGTGCAGAGGCACCATTACCCAGTTGAAAATATCATAAATAAATTTATTTGCGTTATTTTCCCACAGTTTATCGTGGTACTCATGTACAATTTTTTCTTGGGTTGGACTCCAAGCCCAATTCATCAAAGGAAAAGGTGTCATGGAGCATATCGGGTCCATGACATACGCTGACATAAAGAATGATGATGGTCTCCCGGCTGCCTTTTGCTCCCGGTACTCTGTGACCCTGTTGAACAAACCGTCGGAGAGAATCCTCACCCAATTAAATGAGGAGCCTTCTGCTACCCGAAAGATGAGAGGTACCCACTGGATGTAAAAATGCGCAGTATCCTCCCTTCTGAAAAGTCGGCATGTTGTCATCGCCACATACATATACTATGGCTCTAGCAAAGCAATTGAATACACGCCCTTGTCATTCGCTCTGAATGTCGCGGAGCGCGAATCCCAATCTTTTATCAAGCCAGGCATGGTTTTGTCATATTCTTCGCACTCCTTCTTTTTGAATTCCTCCAGGAATTCAGTGCCATATGTATATTTAGAATTTGTTGGGAGCTTATACATAGATTGGATATGCTCTGGTCTGAAAGTCCCGACCGCGGTCCGTTGGTCATTTATGATAGTTCAGGTGGGCAGGTCTATGTGATCCAACGCCCATCAGATCATGTCGTAGTATGGGAGCAACCGTGGTCTGGTTGCAACCAGGTGCATACCAGACTGAACAATTGTCTTGTATTTAGTGTTCAGGTCGTCCTTTACAATATCATTGTCATCGGAGTCCGAATAGTTCACCAACTCAGATTGTAGAATATCTGAAACAAACGACCAATTGGGTACTGAGCCGCCAGTCCAAGGTGAAGTATCTGAGACGTTGTATGAACCTTGCGCTGCAACCTCGACATTCGCTTTCGCTGCTCTCCTTGGAGCCATGGCTGAAGCTTGCTTTTTCGCTCTTCTGCAATAGACCTGTGTATACATGTGGAAATGAGTTCCCTCGGAGAAAGGTGAGCTCTGCGCGCTTATGAGAAACGTTTAAAATAGGATTAAACTCTTGTATATATTTGAAAACCCTGTACCCTTTGAAATAAGTCTGTCAAATCGCAAATAAAACCAAATTTATTGTATAAATCCGATCTTATTTATTCGTGGATTTACCCTAAATATTCATTAATGTCATCAATGTTCGGCGGCTTGACAGGCAATTGGGTTATGGAGAGAAAGTAAATACCTCGTGAAGTGTGTCAACCTCGATGCACGGGACGTATCTCTTTTAACTTAAAATTACAAATCTTAACGATTTAAATAATTTTCTCTCTTTTCGCTGCATCGTGAATTTCCTTTTCATATTTTGAATTTTCAACTCGCGAGATTGTGAGTGCCGATTTTAACGTACTTAATCGGTAACCGTGATTTGGCGCATCCTTAATTATATAATTAATTTACTTGCCATATCGCGACTCGGGAATTCGAGGACAGACCTTTGGGAAAATGATATGCAGAGTCGCGATATCGTGATGTGGCGATAATTAAGGCTCGAATTATGAGAAGGAAATCTTAGATTAGGATACTAATTAATCTCGCCATAATCATGTCGCAACTTCGTGAATCGGGGTTTTGGACACTTTATCTTAATGAAAGAAAGTGCCGAGTGGGGATGTGCCGAGAACCAAAACTAACCATGATTAGTTTTTTACCTTTAGTTCTTGACCAAGGTTCTCATAAAAGTTATCTTGTTCTTGGCTATCGGGGCCGTAAGAACAAAAACTTGGGTTCGACGAATGCCGAGGCGCGAAATCCCAATGATGTCTAATCATGGGTTAAATGTTTTACCCTAGTCAATGCCTTGGGTGGAAATTAAAAACGAGTTCGCAGTTTCGCGACTCGGGACTTGTGAATTGAAAGATTAAAATATCCGACTTGTGAGACCCCGAAATAAACAAAAGAGCGAGCATACCTACGAGAATGGACCTGTTTTGAAAGAGGGAAAAACATTTATATTCAGGCGACAAGATTTTCAGAGTTCTAAGATCTTGGAAGGAAAAAGGAAGTCAAGTTAGATTCCAAGTTTCGGAAATTAAAATTTTTTTTGGAAGGTAACCAATAAGGGCGGCTCCAACATAGGCTCCAACTAGGGATCCCGCTTCCCTGTGAGGCGAGAAGAATAGTAGACCAGGTGCCAATATTGGGTAAATGGAGTCACATGCTAAAATTAACAGAAAAATCAAGGAAAAAGATAGAAGGGGAGGGAAATCTTCGCTTTGTACCTCAGAAATTTTTCCGAACTTAGATACTCTTTTGAAACATAGCTGAAGTCGTTTTCTCAATTTCCCCTTTCTCTCTACTAACTTTGGGGACGCTTCAACAGATCTTACGATTCTCAGCTTGCATTAAAAGAATGTTATTATATAATTCCAAAAAAGGGAAGTCCCATCGGAATTTGGGGAAATGATCAGGCTTTCAGGAAGTGTTGTTTACTGGAGTAGATTGATATTTATGTGTAACAGCCTTACAGATCTCTCATACATTTCTTCACTGCCAGCGAGCCTGTTCAATACCCCGGTGAAGTTGTCTGACCCCTTTTTCACTAAATTTCTTTTCACCACTTCGGAAAATATTTATGCGTTTAAACGCTAAGACGAGGGCAATCATTTCTAAATTTCCTTTCATCGTCTTAATGGACTAGGTGGGGGCAATCATTTCTGAATTTCCTTTCACCACCGGTCTTAGTATTTACTTTTAAAACACGAAGATGGGAGTAATCAGTTTATATCAGGGCTGAGATCTGTGTAATATTTTTTATCAGAGGCCTGTCCACTTATTTTGATTACTCGGTATCAACCTTCTTTGACCCTCATAAGACCTTTGGTTCTTAGGGAGACAGGGGAAAATGATGAAATTTCAAGGAACATCCAGTTCAAGCAAGCTTTGATTTTTTCTACGCTGTTGAAAAACCTAGGAAAGTTAAGATCGCTATAAACGTTCCTTAGCTTAGCAAAAGATCAAGTAGTTGTGAAGACCATCTTTCTTATTAGGATCTGTTTAGGAGTCCCTGAGGTTTGAAAACGAAAAACCTTTATCCCTTCCCAAAGTCTAGGGAAGATAGCGACTTGCTAAAAGTTAGACCCAAATATAGACAAAAAACAAGGCAGCAATTCAATGGCTTAATATACAAAAGGTTACAACAGTTCGGGACTAGTTTTTGAATACATTAGGGAACAAAAATTATGACTGACTGTTTTTGGGTTTAAAATATTCATTCAAATTTAGTTTGAAGATTATGAAGCCAAAAATAATCCTGTTATCTAACCTTTTATATTGCAATTTGAACAATATTACCTCAGATTGCTAAAACAGCCTTTCATGACCTGTGTATTGAGAAAACTCACCTCTGTCTTTTCAATTTCTTCGTGGACTATGAATTATCTTATGCATCACCTGTTTTAAATTTTTCTATTTCCAGCACCGATCTGCACGTTATTTTTTCTGCTAGTTTCGTCTGAGGCTGGAATCCTGCAAAAACAAATACAAATCTGATTTAAAAAACGTGTTGAAAAATTTAGGGACGAAAACCAAAAATTGAAAATAAACGTTTGAACAAAAACATAAATATGTACAAAAGCTCATAATAAAATTTATTTATTTACAAATATATATATATATATATATATATATATATATATATATATAACTTTTTATTTTTTATTTTATTTTCTTTTCTATCCGACGACTGTCACGTCATGTAGTGCTTTAGATATCGCCCGTTGACAGGGGCGTTGAGAACTTCTCCATCAATATTTTCCAGAAGAAAGGAATTCTTTCCTTGTGGAGCCGAGACCCTGAATGGTCCATACCAAAGGTGGTCAAATTTGCCATGCTTCGCGGCTTCCTCCCTTCTCGTATCCCATCTTAACACCAAGTCACCTGGGAGAAACTCTCTGTTCTTTGCCTTAAGATCAAACAATGCTTTCATATCGTCCTGGTATTTTTGTGTTTTCTCATCAACCTCCACTCTAAGCTGTTGAACCTCAATCAGTTGGTTAATTCTTCTGGTTACATGATTGGGCTCTTCGTTTTGATCCTGCCATAATTTCATCACTGGCAATGCTAAGTTTATAGGAAGAACCGCCTCGGTCCCATATACCATCTGAAACGGTGAAATGTCGATAGACCTTTTAGTGCTGATGCGGTTTGCCCACAATGCGTGCTTCAAATGTACATGCTAGGACCTCTTGTTTTCGTTCAATACCTTTTTTATTATGTTTACCAGGCTCTTATTAGATGATTCAACCAGCCCATTTCCCTGAGGGTAATAAGCAGTGGAATGGCCGAGAACGACACTGTACTTCTGGAAGAAGTCGATCATAGCCATGGACTTGAAAGCCTGGGTGTTGTCGGTAACAATTTTTCGGGGACACCTGAATCGCGACAAGATGTTATCTTCCAAGAAGTCGATCACCACTGAGTCTGTTGCCCTTTTAGTTGGAATTGCTTACACCCACTTTGTAAAATAATCTGTGGCTGTTAAGATCCACTTATGCTGAGCACTGGAATGGGGATTGATTTCCCCTATGAAGTCTAATCCCCGTTGTTGAAACGGGGCTTCAGTTTTGACTGGAACGAGTGGTAGTGCAGGGAGTTTCTGTTTACCGGCGAATATTTGACACGAGTATCAGGCACGTACTTTGGCATTGACGTCCGAAAATAGTTTCGGCCAATAGTATCCGGCCCTCAATATCTTATAGGCTGTGGCTCTCCATGCATGGTGTCCTCCACAGATTCCTTCATGAAATTCTTCTATGACCCGTGGAGTTTCCAACTCAACCAAACAGACCAGTAAGAACCCGAGTGGATCCTTCCAGTATAGTTGATTTTCGGAGATGCAATATTTTACAGCGTGGAGTTTTAAGGTTCTGTATTTGGCTGGTGTCAGTCCATCTGGACATTTTAGGTTTAACAAATAAAAAACTATATCTTTATACCAGTCTGACGGCATGAATTTTTCTTCAACCTTGCTTGGATATGTTTGGTCATCCGGCTCTTGTAAACGTGTGTCTCCGTCTTCTCCCTGTAGGAAATTGATGTCAAGAGCTCTAAAGTTCGACTCAACCAAGAGTTTGGCCATACCCTTTCCCTTTATCAATTTAGTAGGCTTGATTTCCAGATCAAATTCTTGTATCTTAGCGAGCCAGCGCCCTCGTTTTCTATCACTGTCTGGCTGTACCAATATATCCTTCACAGCACTGGTTGGTACATACGCGATAATTTTTGAATGTAGAATGTAAGTTCTGAATGCTTTTAGCGCTTTCACCATTGCATACGCCTGTTTTTTTATTATATCATATTTTAGTTCGGCGTCTCTAAGGCTCTTGCTAAAAAACGCGATCGGGCGTTCAAAGCCTTCATCATCTTTTTGCAGCAACACCGCGGCGATAGTATGTTGAGAAGCGAATGAGAAGATGAGGAAATCTTTCAAGTAATATGGGCTTGTTAACACAGGTGCCTCGATGATGACTTTTTTAATACGCTCGAACGACGCTTTAGCCTCAGACGTCCAATTTACTCTACTATCTTTCTTCAACGTTCCTGTGATCAATTTGACAATCTCAGCAAAATTTGGTATAAACCTTCGTAAAAAAATTATTGTACCTAAGAAATATTGAATTTCTTTAACATTTCTAGGAATACTGATAGTTTGTATTGCTTCAACCTTCTTAGGATCAATCTTGATCCCATATTTAAATACGATATGCCCCAGAAACTTACCTTCCTACATAGCGAAATGTGATTTCTTTGGGTTCAAAGATAGACCATACCTGCGGCATTTTTCGAAAGTTTGTTTTAAATGGATCAAATGTTCTTCATCGGTTTTAGAAAAAACCGTCAAATCGTCGAGGTAGATTACTACGAACTTATCTATTTCTCCGACGAAAGCGATATCCATGGCACGCTAGAAGGTAGCCCCTACATTCATTAAACCAAAAGGCATTTTATCATACATGAATGTACCCCATGGTGTGGTGAAAGCGGTTTTTTCTCTGTCTTGCTCGTTCATGGCGATTTGGTTGTACCCAGAAAACCCATCTATCATAGACATTCGATTTTCTCCAACTACCCTTTCTAGGACGTGGTCCATTTTAGGTAGTGGATAATTATCTTTAAGAGAGGAAATGTTCAAGTTCTGGAAATCCACACACAGTCTGATTTCTCCGTTCTTTTTTTTGACAGGGACCAAATTTGCTACCCAGTCTGAGTATCTTAGAGGTACAATTATTTTCGCATCTAAGAGCTTTTTAACTTCCTTTTCAATAACGGGCAACAAAATAGGGTATCTTGTGCTCAATTATAGAAGTATCATATATTCGAAGCTCATCATAGGACCAGGCGAAAACATCTTTATAGTGTCTGAGTAGGTCCCTGTATTGTTCTTTTACCTTGGGAGGGAGTAATTTAGATATTTTTACTATCCTAGAATCTTTTTCAGTTCCTATGTTGCAATCCTCCACTTCTTCTGGTTGGGGATGCAAAGTGGACTTCATAGGTACGTCGTTCTGATCGAAGAGTCTTTGCAAAGGAATTAAGCCTTTCGGGATTTGGTTATTTTTAAGGACCAACATGCGATGATCCACTATTTTTTCTCGGAAGGTTTTAGGATCTTCATCTTCTTGCATAATCCATATCGAGTCGTTTTGGTTTTCTTGGTCTGGATGGGTTTCAGAGAACTCACCTATTGCTATAAGAAATTTCTGAATTTGTTCGTCATCTTCAAAGACCTGCCAGTGTCGGACATTGTCTGGTATAGAGGGTTTATATCTGATTTCAATATGATA
>ML797595.1:324459-335860 GCA_009831015.1 Picea engelmannii | reverse complement strand
TACTATCAATTTAGCGTCACCGTAAACCTCCAAGTTTTTTATGTTTAACTTCTTTGCAGCCTCTAAACCTAAGACTAATGCTTCATACTCGCATACGTTATTGGTGTAATCTATGTCCCACTGCAAACGATATGAGAAAGGAATGGTAAAATTACCTTCAGGTGCTACCAAAAGTATGCCAATGCCGACTCCTCTAGAAGATGAAGCGCCATCGAAGTACATTTTCCAGATACCATTTTTTCATAGTTCTTCAGTCAAGGGGCTAAGCTCTTCCTGCTTCATATAAATTTCTTCTGGACACCCATCTAAACCATCATCAAATGACAATATGCAATTCCCCAGATCTTGGTCTACAACGTAAATGGGAAAGTTATTTGGATTCAGAGGATCACTGAGAGTATATGCTAATCTTGTTTCTCGGTACAAACGGGTAAACTGACCACCGAAAATTGGGATTGTGGCATATGAAATTTCCAATTGTAGAGAACCCCCCAACTTGGCTCCCCATGATCTGGATAATAACATACCATATTTGGGGGGAATATCTGCAATAACCACATCCATCAGGATACTCTTGACCGGGACCTGAGCCAGGGTAACTACCAGATATTTTATCATTCCCATACATTTAACCTTTCTTAAATCAAACGAGTATAGGTCTCCATAGGGTCTAGTGATCTAGAGCCCCAGCCTCTCCATTATAGTTTTGGGCATAACATTATGTGAAGCCCCAGAGTCTAACATGCAGTTATGCAGTAACTGGTCATGTATATTCAGGGTGATATAGAAAGGAGCAACGTTGTCTTTGAATCCCTCAAAATGAGGACCAAAGGTGATGTTAGGTCTGTCATCTTCTAGGTTGATAACGTCGGAGTGACTTTCTGGCTCATAAACACCCATCACTTTGGCAATTTGCTTCCGATAAGTGGGGTTTTTTGCTAATTCTACCAAAGGAATCGATATCTTAATTTTATTTAATTCGTTTTCAAAATTGTAAGATATATTGGCCTTGTCCGTTTCTTTGGTTAAGACTTCCGAGATTTTTTCTTCCGACTTGTTTGTCTGGATCGCTTTATCACTCGTGACCTTAGTCGAATATGTAACTTTATCTATCGGTCATGTTTCCTTTGTTTGGGTTTCAGCTTTTTTCACCTCAGACTCTTGAGTCTTTGTTATCTTGACTTTATTGCTGGGTAACAATTTCTCTTCCAAAGGAGGTTCATGAGGTCGACCCATTTGCAGGATTCTCTTAGGCTGGTCAGTTGGGGTGGGCTTATTTTTAGATCTCAGATTGTATCTGGGTTGAACATCAACCGCTATTATTTCTGTTTCTGGTTGAGATGCACAAAGGTTAGTGTGATCACCTTCTTCTTCTTTATTAGACGGTTGAGGAGTATTCAAAGATTTCTCATAGTCTTCCCTGGTCAGAAATGGCTGCAAACATTCATCACCGAAACATGCAACTTCATCTTCCGAATCTCCGAAATCTTGGAGGTCATTTGCTCCTATAAAATTTTCGTTTTTTAGTGGGGCTTGTATCTTTTGATCTTCATTCTTTATTTGCCTCTGTTGATTTTGGGGATTTGGGTTTCTCCTGAAGTCCTTTCTGTTAGAAGAATCAGCTTTAGCCTGATCCAACTCCATCCTAGAGATTTTGTTAGACAGATCTTTAATTATTTGGGCCATATCATCTACCCTGTCGTCAGTGTATCTATTTGATTCGGAAGGACCCGCTGGTTCCCTATCGCGTCTAGTTTCACGGTTGACTGTTTCAACTTTAGCCTTTAACTTACCTGAAGCCATCATATTGGATTCTATTTTGATAACATCGTCTTGCATTCTATTTAAGGTGGCTCCTCTTCTTTCTCGCAAAAGTAATGCAAAATCAGGTTCGAAAGCTCCCGCAAAGGTTACTTTGGCTGATGGTTCGGAAGGTTTGACAGTGGCTGGAATTTTATTATAAAGTTTGTTAAATCTCAGAATAAATTCCATAATTGTTTCTGAGTTCTTTTTCTTTAGGGACCCAAACTTGGTAAGGTAATACAAGTGATATTTTTGCTCTCCCCATTGTTTGAGGAAGGCATCTTCCAAGGCATCATATGTCTGAATAGAAGCTGCAGGAAGACTACGAAACCAAATTCGGACCTGTCCTTCGAAGGTTTGGACAAGTAATCTCGAATAGACATCCTCGTGCTCAATACCACATATGTCTGCGAACTGGTCAAAAATTTTTATATGCTCGGCTGTGGTTAGATCTCCCTCCCCAGTGAACTTAGGAAGATTTTTGATGTAGTTGTCAGGTAAATCATGGAGGGGAACGGGTAAAACCAGGGGAGCATATCTCACTGCTACTTTTGCAAATACTCCGGGAGGAGGGACATTATGATGTCCTCCACCTCCTCCTCTGATGCCTGCCATTGACTTGGGAGTAGGAAATGAGGGTGTAACACACTCTTTTGAATCAGGTGAAACTGGGAAGTTATGATGAAGAAAAGATGGTATGTCAAATGATAACGATATTTCTAAAGGACCTTTTCCCTTATTTATAGATGGGAAAGTTTGATGTGGCTCACTCCTAAATTCTGAGTAGTCTATTTGCAGATCTTTGGTATCAGATAGAGGGCTGTAGGAAGTAAGAGGTTCTGAAGGGAAATTAGTCTTTACAAGTGGGTTTTTGGGTTTATTAACTGAAGCAGTTGCCTCAAACGAGCCTCTCGCTCTTAAAATTTTTTCAGGATTATTAACAGGCGCGATCAGTTTGCCACCCGTGTTTTGTTTGGTATGCTTTCTACCAGACGCCAGTTTGTGTTTCAGTGGAGTCGCCAAGTGAAAGATTTAAAAAATCCTTAAAAATGTGTGCACTCTATGTTCACTATCACAG
The DNA here is from genome assembly GCA_009831015.1 of Picea engelmannii. Lineage (NCBI taxonomy): Eukaryota > Viridiplantae > Streptophyta > Pinopsida > Pinales > Pinaceae > Picea > Picea engelmannii. The sequence goes on along the minus strand of ML797595.1, from coordinate 332,979 downwards.
AGTAACACTATCAATGAAATAGTTTGTCGTTTTCCCAGGGAAAAGATTTCGTAACTTCGCTCCCCAGCAACGGCGCCAGAAAGATGTTGTTCCTGAGTCTGTACTTAAGGCTTAAAAGTACAGTGTCAAGGCATCCGAAAATATGATAAAGGTTGGTAAAGGATTACACTAACCTTCGGTATGGGAAACTAATGAGGATTTCTACGTTCTCGTTGTCTAGCTTCCAACTGTTCCTAGGTAATAATATCTTGTTCAATGGCTACCCATGAACGTTCTAATTCCTCTCAAGTGTTCGCGGTTTTAAGAATATTGTCAAAAAGATTTAAGGCGATATGTATTTGATTGGATAATCCGGGTTGAGTATTTGGTTGAGTTGCTGCAGGGACAGTCATTGAGGAACAATATCAATATGGAAATGATTTAGATAGAAGATTTCAATGTTGTTTCAATTTTGGTCAGAATAAAGAGAAAATTTTACATGAAGAACGAAATAAGAATGCAAGCTGAAGGCCCTTTCCCGTAACTGTATTATTTTTGGTAAAAAGACGCAGGGTGAGAGAAAAAACGTTAAGCTGTAGATAACGTGAGGTTACTGTTAGTAGAGAACTCACAAATACATAGAAGAAGAAATAGACATAGAAATAATTGACATATTGTAAATAAACATGAAATTCTGTAAATGCAAATTGGTCTTACACCCGCTAATAGCTGGTGCAGAGGAAAGACAAGACACAATTACAAAAAAATGAAATCCTTTCACTATAGTAGTGGTCGTACTAAATTATAGCAATACACATCAATTATGAAGATTGAAACGAAAAGAAACAAGAAACATAACAAAACAAACTTGTAACACAGTCGTGACGGAATTGGGAATCCTCAAATTTGCTTGTATTAACTTCTCCAATGCAAGAACTCTCTTACAATCACTACCAAAAAAGTCCAGCCTCTGGTCTTCTTTTTTGTCCTCTATTTGTACCAATTTCTTCTCCCTTTGAAACTTAACGGTGTCATAAATTTAATTACAAAACGAGGGGAGCGAGATCACTCCACCTCTCCTACTCTATTTTCAAAAAGTGCCAGGTGCTTGCCCTTGCGTGATTCGGCGTATATGATACATCTGTCTACAAACTGGGATACAAGCTGTGAATGTTCCACTTGACAGCTAGGAGGAGCGAAATCACTCCATTTCTTCTACTCTTGTTTCAAAAAGTGTCAGGTGCTTGTCTTCGCATGGATTCAGTGTACCTGATACATTTTTCCAAAAACTGGGATACAAGCTGTGAAGGTTCCGCTTGACAGCTGGCCTCGGCAAAATAGCACTCTCGGTATAACTGTGGAAGTTTATCACCCATTTGTGAATCAATGTTATTAAGGGAACTGAGTTGCGCACTGGGCCGAATCAAATTTTCATCCACTTGAGCCATGTCTACCCTGTCCATCTTAGATATTTCCGCCGAATTTCTTTCATTCTTCTCCTTCATGTCGAGGGAAATTTGATCTATATTCATCTGCCTCAGTGTTTCTGAGTCACCTCCACTCTCCATCCCTAATAACTCACCATCTATATCATTGAAAGCTTCTTCTAACAAATTGGTCATTTTTTGGACCTGTTCTTTGCTTAAGGTAATATTATGTTCCCAATCCTTTAACAGAACATTACCTCTAGTTTGTTCAGCGATGGTGAGTCCGGGAGAACCTGCTGAAAACCTGTTGTTAGTAGCTATCACTGCCTCTTGAAAGGCGATCCGAGCAGCCTCTGCGTTCCTTTCTTTGACAATCAGATTTTCAGAAATTCGATGCATTAATATGCAATCTTCTCGGATTTCTCCCACTTTGTCTAGCAGACTCTGTTGCGCAGAAGAGATCCTGCTTCGAATATCGATCGCTCGAGATTTAAAAATCTCGATGTTGATCGCCTTGCTTTCCGCAACCTCTAATTGAGCCCGTAGCTCTGTGATCATACTCCTTTGCTGACCCGACTGTACCCGACCATCTCGGATGACTGAATTTGCTTGTTCCAATTTGGTTTTGAGGACTTCTATTTCTTTTTTATCGGCCGATCGGGCCAGTTCCATTTCTCCACTCGCCTGACTCTTAGCGCTTTCCGCGGCCGAAGCTACTCGGGCTTCGAGAGTCTTGATCAGGTGATTCTTTCTCTTGAGCTGATTTTTCAACATCTCGACCGAGAATTGATTCGCCGACGCGTACGCTCCCAGCGTTCCTGCGATTTCTGTGGCGAATTCATCACTCTTTTTGTTCTTCCCATCGGTCATTACTTTGAATTTTTTGGTAGTTGATCCTTCATCCTGGCAGAACTCCCTTTTCACAACTGCTTTTCTTTTTTTGTCGAAGAAGAACTCATTGGGAGGAAGTTCTTCTGCTCTGATGGGCCTTAGTTTTTCAGCGAAAATCCATCCTTCTCCTATGTTCCCTTGCGTTGACTGCAATGGGGTGACAGAGGTGATGGGTTCCCTGATTTGCTTCGCGGCCTTTCCTGGTGTGTCGAGGGATTCCTGCTCCTTCGGAGGATTAGAGGTCTTTGTCTCTGTCCCTGTCTCTGGATTCTGAGTTTCTGGCAGGTTTGTGTTTTTTACTTCCGCCTCTGGACTATGTTCCTTGGGAGGGCCAGTAGTCTCTTTTTCTATTTCGGGATTCTTCTCCTGCTTAGGACTCTTCTCCTGTTCGGGATTCTTCTTCTGTTCTCCTTCCTGACATTTTTCAGGATTAGAAGTTTGGCCCTCAGAGCTTTCAGCCTCCTTCTCTTTATCCTTGGAAAGGCCCAAACCTCCTAGAACCACGGGGAGACATCTCTTTCTATGGTCCTGAAATTTTAAAACAGAGGCCCTTTCTTCGGGTGCTGGAGATCTGATTCGAACTTGCACTTCCCCATAGGACCTCGCCCCTCGGAAAATATCATCCGAGGGTGAACACTCGTGTTCAAATCTCTTTAATCCACAATTTCCCAAATGGGTGCTTACAATTCTCTGAGGATCATGCTTTTTGTACTCAATAGAGACCAAACTCAAGTCCTCTAAGGTTGCAGCCTCAACCTTAGCATGTCCAAAATCCAATAAAGAATATGAATTTAGCCGAATGGGGAAAAACGGCCATACCTTCTTCGATGATGCTTTGAGCTCTTTACTCACTCCGCTAATCACTGTTTGTCGAGCAATATCACGACAGGCCAGCTTGTCGGGGATGAACAATGGTAGCGCCAGAGGAGGAACAGTAGTTCTGAATACTCTAAAATAGGAGAACTCTGCTTCCACGTACCAGTCTGCGATACTGCTCAGATTTGCTGCAATGCTATCTGAGATGCGAGGTGGCGACAGACCGAAAATGGTGATGTGTAGAGGCACCATTACCCAGTTGAAAATCTCATAAATAAATTTATTTGCGTTATTTTCCCACAGTTTATCATGGTACTCATGTACAGTTTTTTCTTGGGTTTGACTCCAAGCCCAATTCATCAAAGGAAAAGCTGTCATGGAGCATATCGCGTCCATGACATACGCAGACATAAAGAATGATGATGGTCTCCCGCCTGCCTTTTGCTCTCGATACTCTGTGACCCTGTTGAACAAACTGTCGGAGAGCATCCTCGCCCAATTAAATGAGGAGCCTTCTGCTACCCCAAAGATGAGAGGTAACCACTGGATGTAAAAATGCGCAGTATCCTCCCTTCTGAAAAGTCGGCATGTCGTCATCGCCACATACATATACTGTGGCTCCAGCGAAGCAATTGAATACATGCCCTTGTCATTCGCTCTGAATGTCACGGAGCGCGAAACCCAATCTTTTATCAAGCCAGGCATGGTTTTGTCATATTCTTCGCACTCCTTCTTTTTGAATTCCTCCAGGAATTCAGTGCCATATGTATATTCAGAAGTTGCTGGGAGCTTATACATAGATTGGATATGCTCTGGTCTAAAAGTCCCGACCGCGGTCCGTTGGTCATTTATGATAGTTCGGGTGGGCAGGTCTATGTGATCCAACGCCCATTGGATCATGTTGTAGTATGGGAGCAACCGTGGTCTGGTTGCAACCAGGTGCATACCAGACTGAACAATTGTCTTGTATTTAGTGTTCAGGTCGTCCTTTACAATATCATTGTCATCGGAGTCCGAATAGTTCACCAACTCAGATTGTAGAATATCTGAAACAAACGACCAATTGGGTACTGAGCCGCCAGTCCAAGGTGAAGTATCTGAGACGTTGTATGAACCTTGCGCTGCAACCTCGACATTCGCTTTCGCTGCTCTCCTTGGAGCCATGGCTGAAGCTTGCTTTTTCGCTCTTCTGCAATAGACCTGTGTATACATGTGGAAATGAGTTCCCTCGGAGAAAGGTGAGCTCTGCGCGCTTATGAGAAACGTTTAAAATAGGATTAAACTCTTGTATATATTTGAAAACCCTGTACCCTTTGAAATAAGTCTGTCAAATCGCAAATAAAACCAAATTTATTGTATAAATCCGATCTTATTTATTCGTGGATTTACCCTAAATATTCATTAATGTCATCAATGTTCGGCGGCTTGACAGGCAATTGGGTTATGGAGAGAAAGTAAATACCTCGTGAAGTGTGTCAACCTCGATGCACGGGACGTATCTCTTTTAACTTAAAATTACAAATCTTAACGATTTAAATAATTTTCTCTCTTTTCGCTGCATCGTGAATTTCCTTTTCATATTTTGAATTTTCAACTCGCGAGATTGTGAGTGCCGATTTTAACGTACTTAATCGGTAACCGTGATTTGGCGCATCCTTAATTATATAATTAATTTACTTGCCATATCGCGACTCGGGAATTCGAGGACAGACCTTTGGGAAAATGATATGCAGAGTCGCGATATCGCGATGTGGCGATAATTAAGGCTTGAATTATGAGAAGGAAATCTTAGATTAGGAGACTAATTAATCTCGCCATAATCATGTCGCAACTTCGTGAATCGGGGTTTTGGACACTTTATCTTTATGAAAGAAAGTGCTGAGTGGCGATGTGCCGAGAACCAAAACTAACCATGATTAGTTTTTTACCTTTAGTTCTTGACCAAGGTTCTCATAAAAGTTATCGTGTTCTTGGCTATCGGGGCCGTAAGAACAAAAACTTGGGTTCGACGAATGTCGAGGCGTGAAATCCCGATGATTTCTAATCATGGGTTAAAGGTTTTACCCTAGTCAATGCCTTGGGAGAAAATTAAAAACGAGTTCGCAGTTTCGCGACTCGGGACTTGTGAATTGAAAGATTAAAATATCCGACTTGCGAGACCCCGAAATAAACAAAAGAGCGAGCATACCTGCGAGAATGGACCTGTTTTGAAAGAGGGAAAATCATTTCTGTTCAGGCGACAAGATTTTCAGAGTTCTAAGATCTCGGAAGGAAAAAGGAAGTCAAGTTAGATTCCAAGTTTCGGAAATTAAAAATTTTTTTGGAAGGTAACCAACAAGGGCGGCTCCAACAATGGGTATAATGGCCATACTCTGAACATATAGCACAAGCTTATTTGGTCCTCAACCCTTTACTACTGGAGGGGTGGGTGGTAGTGGTGGGACTAGCAGTAGTGGTGGGTGTTGTGGGAGTTTGATTTAGGGGGATCAAATTTCATAATTCAGGTAGTGATGGACAATTGTTGGTTTGGTGGCCCTCTTTCTCACATAGTGCGCAAGGTGGTGGGATGCGTGGAGGAAGTGGAGCGGTGGGCTCTTTCTTCTTTCTCCTGCCCCAGCTGTAGCAGGGAGGTTAGTGAGTGGGGGGGTGGTGGGGGTAAGGACGGGAATCGTCATGGGGATTCCTTCCTGTGGGGGAAGGGATGGTTGAGGGACCATCTCAGGTGGGTGTAAATACCACATTGGGATTGCTAACACCATATTAGGTAGTGTGAGTGTTGCGGATACCTGAAAACCTTCTATACCTGGTGGAGGGTAAAAGAAGGGAATTTTAGTGAGGGGTTGGGGGACTATCTCCCAAACGGGACTATGCCCTTGAGGGGATGTGGATTCATGGACTGTTGAGGTCGACGAGTGCACAGGAGGTTTCGGCGGGAGTGGTTCTGCGACTGTTGGGACATCAGGAATGACCGAAGCCTCCTGAGGAGGATGAGCATCCTCTGTGTGAGTTCCGTTAGATGAGATGATGCATACTTGATTAGTAGGATGAAGGAGTGGTGGTGCTCCATGGTATGTCCCTAACAAGGATGGATCTTTAAAAATCCCATGACACATCTCGACGAGTGGATATGTGTCTTGGTTTGTGTGGATGAGGGGAAGAATGTTATCGAGGTTGGCAGATGGGTTAGGCTCATAATGGGGGAACATCATTGTCCAAAAGACGGAATATGCCACTGCCTTCATAGAATACATGTAGCTATGACCGAACATGATATTATAATCGAGCGAGGCGTCGATAACTTCGATGTCGATGAGAATAGTCTTGCCCCCAAGTTCAACGGGGATGTTTTGGAAGAGCCCTTCAGGAGAGGATGGTCGTCCGTCATAAGCTCGTAATGTGATGGCAGAGGGTATGAGTTCCGGGGAACCAAGTTTCTGCCATAATGTTTTGGACATAATGCATGTAGATGCACCTTCATCGATGATACATCGATGAACTGTGATGTTCCCTATTTTTACTGGTATTTGAAAAGCGATCAAGGCGAGAAGACGAGGTTCTCCGCTATCAAGATCAAAGGTGATGAGTCGAGTATCGGTAGGGTTGACTGCCCCCAAGGAGGAAAGTAGTGATTTCAGCTGCGTAGGACAAGTCTGGAGGGCTTCCAAGACTGACATGGCAGTTGTGGATTGCGCTAAGTTGTCTACCAAGCTATAGTTATGAGTTGCCTTAGCCTGTGGGTTGTGGACATTCCTGCGCAAGGGGATGCGAGGGATGCGTAGTGGTGGTTCGACAGAAGGGCGAGGGATCACCAACGGGGGTCCCGTCGGTGTAGGGTTTGTCTCTGGAGAGATGGAAGGAGACTCAGTGGGTGAATGATACTGACGACTATGCGTTTGTAGAAGGATTTCTTCCTCACTGGTGAGGAGAATTGTACGCTCTGCTGGGTTGTTAGGGTTGAGGTATTTCCCCCCTTGAGGTGGGGTATGTTGTGTGTCCTGTTGGGTGTTTATCACACCTTGATGTGGAATAGGATTTTGCAGCACGACGGGAGGGGGTTGTTGCACGTATTGTTGTGGTGCATGTTGAGGGGTAGGTTGTGCAGGAGAATGGGGAAGACGACCAGAGTCTTTCAACTGTTTGAAATCAATGATCTGGGGGCAATGGTGAGTGTAATGACCGAACTCACCACAAAGGGCACAAGGGAAGATGGTTTTAACATTATTTCTCCCTTGGAGTTTTTTATTATTGCCCCCTTGGGGGTTTTGGTTTCCTTGGTTCTGGTTGCCCCCAGTGGGTTGGTGCTGTGGGGGTTGATTCTCGCCTTGACCTGGGTTGTTGTTATTCTTGTTCCGTCCTTTCTTCTTGGCATTTTTCGATGGATGAGTTGGGTTGGTTGTATTCAACTATTCAAAACTTTGGTATTGTTGAGCAGCAGAAGGTTGAACAAAATTTACCCCCGCATGAGGATGTGGGGGAGCCATGGGTTGTGGAGAACCAAGAAATGGGAAGTATGGATTTTGTGGTGGTACCAATCCATAAGGTACATAGGAAGGCGTAGTTCTTTCACTAGTGCTATAAGCTGATGTTGAGGGAGTACCACTGTTTGTGGGAATAGGTGGATGTATGGGAGGTGCTGGCGGTGGTCCACTGATGGGTGGAGGTATAGCAATAGGGTATGGCTATTGATAAGGAGGTGGGGGGTAATAAGGAGTGCCCCCATATGCTGGCGGGTATTGAGGTGTTCCATACATCGGTGGTGGTTGGGGTTGTGGACCATGGTGTGTGGTGGCACCTATTAGTCTGTCTGCTGAGTGAGACATCCCAGGTTTGTCTTGGCCAAATGGCATAGGTTTTGGAAGATCAGGAAGTACCGTGTATAAGTACCCTGACTGTGCGTAGATGAGGTCATACTGTTGGGCCTTGTTGATGGCTTCCTCTTCCGATTGAGGGAAGGTGGAAGCTACATCCTTACTGAGGAGAGAGACAAGTGATCTAAGAAACCAGTCGAGACATTGTTGCTTGGTGGTTTCTGCTTTGCACAAACTACGTCGCCTACGCCACTCGTGAATGTGGCCAGCGATCTGTGTGGCTGAGGTTTGTTTGAAGTTAGACAGTAGTTCTAGACCATTGTCATGGCGGATGGGTAATTGGAAAAAGGTAAAAAATGTTTTGGCCAATGACTCAAAGGTTGTGTGGGACCCCGATTTTTCTTCAACATACCATTTAGTCGATGGGTCAGTGAGTGTGCGTTGAAATAATCGCATTCTGATGGAATCATCCATAATGTTGTTGGAGGAGCACCATAGGTGAAAGGTCATGACATGGTTGGTAGGGTCATCGCCTGCCTTTCCTTCAAACTTTGGTATGTATGAAGGTAGTTTGGTTGGCATTGCAGGCCATGTGGGAT
>ML797595.1:302393-324172 GCA_009831015.1 Picea engelmannii | reverse complement strand
GGCTAGGTGGGTTGGTGCTCCCTCCTTGAGAGGAAGTGGGTCCCCCGCTTCCGTGTAAAGGAGAGCGAGTAAATGGATGACCTTGGGAAGTTGACCCAAGTAATGTAGAACCAAGCAAAGCTGATCCTAAGATAGTAGCACTCGCAGGAGTGTGTGAAGGAGGTGCTGATGAGCGGGCACGACCAGATACTCCCCCTAAGATAGGAGGGATGTTGAGAAAACGTCGTGAACGATGGGGGTTCTGTGGTTCCCCTATGATGTCAGACTAGCTGTGTGAATGTGTGAAAAAGTGGTGAGAGTAATATAGGAACAAGAGTCTATGCGTTGAATGTTTATACAATATATATATCCAAATCAAACTGTAATCAGATGTGTATCATACATAAAATGAGAAAGAATCATATATGTGGGTAAGTGGGTTTTTTCCGCGTGGGGGAATCAAAAAAGAAAGCAAATGCTCATGTCCTAGAAGATGTAACGTCCTTCCTCTCAAATAGCACTGGACCTTCCAATAGTACTCAACAGTGGGGTCTGAAGTCACCGGAAGAGAAACTAGTGAAGAATGAAATAATTGGTTATAATGAGGGGTAAAGGGGGCATATCCCCAGTGGAGTCGCCAATCTGTTGTGCCTCTTTCATCACCTTGGTGAGTAAATAAGAGGTGCTTTCAAGCTCAGTTGGGTCTGCTGAGTAGGACAACTGTAGAGAAAAGAGTTAGAGAAAGAAAAACAAAACTATAATTAATGGTTAATCTAATAAAAACTAAAATCATAAGCATAGGGACATAGAGATAACAAGAACAAAAACACCCATGTCACCAATGTTTGAGGCTTGATATATTGATGAAAACAAAGCACCAAGAAGAAAGGGGACTATGAGTCCCTTCTTCCTCCAAGGGAAGGCTCTTGGACCCTCACTAGTAGCTCTTCTTACAACAAAGAAAATGAAAATGGTGATGAAAGAACTCTTTGCAAATCCACTCAATGGTGAGATGGATTGCTCAATGAAATGGTGCCAATGTGTTCTTGTCAAGGATGGAGTCCTTAAAACAATATGGGCAGCATAACATTACTTTGAATTCCTTGAGAAAATGAGGTGCATTCATGGCTTTTTATAGCATTGCATTGGGTTATTGTGTAACTGCTTTGTAGTGTGAAAAGAGGCCATTTAGGGAATTATTAGGTCTTTGACCAGCCCACCATTCAGATCCAGCCCGGATTTGGAGGTCAAATCAACTTGGGAGCTGAACCATAAGTGGTTGGGAGGTCGACCACATTCATAAATGCGTCGTTTAGCAGGTGCACGGATTTTTGCGCTAACAGTCGCGCATCGTTAGCATATGCATGCTTTCTACGTTCATGTTTCGCGCATGTGCGCGCGCGCCCAATGTCTGCAAAGCGCTCTTCAATTTTTCACTACTTTGTATAGTTTTTTCCCTTTTCTTGAATGATGTGGGATTAATTCAGGGCCATGAATGACTTCATTATTGTTTGACGATGTTGAGTTCTTGTAACCATGTGTAGACGAAATTTCAGTAATAACAGGAGGGATTACTAAATAATTGAAAGCAACACAAAAGAAAGTATGTCATTCCTTTCCTATTCAGGTTGGTATGTTCACACTACTTGACTTCAGGCATACGAAGGTTGAAGCAACAACATTGGAGGACATGAAATTGGTTGATATTGAATTCAAGAAACATGATCCTCATAAGGTGGTTTAGAATCATCTAGATCATTTCAATATGAAGATATACATTCATGAAGATTCCCCTTATGATGATATTTTCAAAGGAGTCAGAGCTTATGAAGAGGTTAAAAGCAGAGTTCAGAATTTACTGCCAGATCAGTGGTTTGGTTTTCTTAGTTTTCAAAAACACAGAAGGACCAACGTTCCAAAGCTTTTACAAGGAGAATCTAAGATTTCCTTGCCATCACAGGAAATAACATCCATAGAGCCTCAGCAAGGTAGCACAACTGCATACCAAGCTGAAGAAGTAACAAAGAATCCATAGGAGTTATTTAAAAAGATAAATACATCAATGCTAAATAAAAAGGAGCAGGAGATGTTAGCATCTTTTGAGGCCTTTATGAAGCAAGGACATACTTTTCCTTTTTCACCATCAGCTACTACTCTTGCAGTTCCAATTATCACAAGTCCAAAGAAGCCCACTACACTTACTTCTACTATTCTCTCACTGACTCCCATAACCACAAGTTTCGAAACTCCTAGTTCAGAGGAAATTTGTATAGATGAACTTACACATATTCTACCTGAGGAGATGCCTCCTTCAAGTTTATTTTTCAACAAGAAAATAAGATCCATCGTAAAAAGAGAATCTCAGAAGAAGGAAGGAGTGGTCACTAAGAAAAATAGACTAGTGTATGATGGACAGGGGCAAAATGATCTTGAACCTGCCAAAGGAGTTGCAAATTCATTAGGAGCATTCGCCACTGCCAATCAATGGTCAGTGGATAATCTTACTAAGAAGCTGCAACAAAAATCTCTTCATCTTGAGCACTTGCAAAATGAGATGCAACGCGCAGAAATAACCTTTCGGAGTAGGATGAATTATGACACTGAACAGATCAGATTGGGCTATCAACAACAAATGAAGCAGCTACATGAGAAATTGGAGATGAGTGTCCAAAATATGCAGTGAAGTAACTTAATGATTTCTCGGTAAAATAGTTTAATTGAGCAATTACAAACCCAAATAGTTGTACTAGAAAACAAAAAAATAGACCATAATGCATTCAAAATGCAAGCATCTGAGATAAATGAAAGTTTGGGAGTTGTTCAGTTAGATCTATATCAAGCAGTGGATACTGTCCAGAAGTATTATCAAAGGATCAACACTTCTTTGAAAATTATTTATGACAAGGAAAAGGAAGCTTGTTCAGCTAGATCCAGGTTCCAAGAATTTATCGTTTGGAGACAGAAAGTGAAATTTCCTAGTCTCTCTCCTTTTTCACAATATGAGCACTTGAATGGAGAAATGGTTTTAAAGGTTTGGGAGACAATCCTTGAAGAAAGCAATAAACTGGCCAGAGAGGTTAAGGAGGCTTGTCGCAATGCTCTTATTGTTGTTGAGTCAGATTTGGTTGAATTTAAAGATGATGTTATCTCCGATACACTTGGGCAGATCGAGATAGAGAAGAATAAAGAAAATTCCATGAAAAAAAGGAGAGTATACAGAATAGAATTCAACAAGTAAATCAGATTGATTTACAAAATATAGATGAGCTATTGGTAAAACCAAAGTTACAAAACCAAGTTACAGTTCAGGCAATCAGGAAGATTCAAGATAAACTGCCACTAGTGCATAAAAGGATGTTTGCATTCGAGTTGAATGAAAACATTGAACCTTCTAAATTTGTGGTAGCATTAATGAATATGTGTGATCAGTTGAATGAGCAGAAAAAGGCAAGCACATTTGCGAGCAAATAAAGGAGAAAAATGAAATTCCATCATATCAAGCATATCTCGACAAATTTTCTTTTCGGTTTTTACATTTTGATTGTATTTTATTTTTAGAGCTAAAAAGATGGAATATCTAACTACTTCTAGTTAAGACAAATTTTGTATAAATAGGTAGATCTTAGATCTATTCAGGGCTTCTTCTCGTCATATGTAAAAGACAACACTTATTTGAATAGCAATATAAAGAGAAGACAAGGATTCTAAGTCTCATTTTTGTTGAGTTATGTGTTTCCTCTGTATTTCTATTTTCTTCTCACATTAGATTCTTTATATGGTTCTTGAAGATTGAATGACGAAGATTTAGTAATACAACTACTATGATATTAATATATTGGAGGTTTTTTCATCTACAGTTTTTCCTCTATTCTTACTTTGAGTAAAAACAAGACATGTAATCTGTATGAGTTTCTACATTTTAATCATCTTTCAAGAATACATCTCTTATTTTTCTTCTACTGCGAATGAGGTAAGACTTATATGTAATTGATCCCTTGCTTTGTTCTAACAGTTTTGTGAATCATTTCTACATCACATAAAATTATAATATTGACTCAGAGAAAGAGATATTGCCTTTGTATTTTTTTATTTTAAGTTTCACTCAAAGTTGCATATTAAAAAACTGAAGGTAGAATAAAGCGTTATAAAAAAAATTTCTTAAATTATATGATGCGTGACATTATTCTTTGAGCCTAGAATCAATCTCAGGAACAACAGGGTGGAGAAGATACCTCATCAACGGATACACTGCAAATTAGATTTTCATGAAGCTTCTAGCGCCAACAAAGAGTTGTTATAGTTTGAGAGGAAGTAGAGGTGCTAATCTAGAGATTTAAAAGGAAAGTGTCAGTTTTACATATATTTGTGTGTTTATTTGACAAGATCGAATTTGTATTCGTTGTATTACATTTGTTGAATTTTTTGTGCTCATACCTCCACATCTTGATAAATATGGCCTCTCCCATTGAGAATCTCACTTTTCGTATCCTGATTCATTATCTGCTGCAAAGCTTTTCTTCTCATCGAATTCATTAAAATTTTGTGGTGTGTTTTTTTCCCCAAATAACATCGATTCCAATTTGAAACCTGGTGATCCTGATCCTTGGATCGATACTCTACACATATAGTCAAGTTTTCACCCTCGTGCTCAAATTTTCACATGGCTTCCTAGCTTGAATTCCGTCATGGAGCTTCTGAGATACACTCTGCATATTAGAGGAAACCCCATTTCTCCGCCATTGGTTTATTTTGACAGCATTATTTTTTTTAGTGTGTTTTATGGAACCACCATACAAGCTGGTCAGTGAAGTATAGTATCGTTTTATCATTTCACCAATTGGAAATAAAAATAAAATAAAATAAAATAGACTTCTCCTCACAACCTCCAGTCTGATCTTCCATCATAAGGATGATGGTTTAAGCGCCTAATTGGTTAACATAGGTCTCAGAATGAAGCTCGATCCAACACACATTTTATGCTTTTTGCTTCATTTGTTACATAGAGAATGAAATGAAGTGAACTAAAGGTTCTGTGCACTTTTTCAAAGACTTCCCCCATCTCCATAAATGATACTAAATGCCACCACAAATTTCACCGGAAAATATGGAAAAATCCCCATCATGTTGGCTCCATCAATGTATCGGTCCCCAACATTAGAGGCGGTGTGTGTGTCATGGTCGTTTGAATCCCTCTAAATCCTCTTTTGGATCTATCACACTTGCTTGGATTTGGATCCACAGTCTGCGTGTTTTTAACTCTAGGCCCATGGAACAAGCTTATATTATGTCAGTCTACCTGCTACGAATTTTTTAATACAACATTATCTATTTTCTATCCATGGATCTCTTCAATAGTCAAGCGAGAAAAGGATTTATCAATCAGGCAGGAGATATTATTGAACCTCTGCAAAAATAATTCTAAATGGTTGATCATGCTATGCAAATTGAGATGCAGGTTTTGTTTTGCGCACGTCTTTTACTGGACGGGAAGTCACTGCAAAGTCCTTTCGACTTCAGAACTGGTCGAATTCTCATTGTAGCAGCCATAGTTTGGGCATTATAGCAAAAAATTAGGAGCCAAGGCGTGGCTGGAACTCTCATTTTTTTTCTCAAAGAAAAAGTCTCGTGAAAACCCCAAGGTCGTGACCAAGAACAATTAAGCTTCTTCGTCAGCAAAAAGTTGAAATTTTTGAAATCCTGAAGGCGCATAACCGCCATGGTTGTATTTTGCGATGGTGCCAAGAAAAAGAGAAGAAAAAGAAGAGCGGTGGGTGTCCACAACATAGCTCATCGAGGAAACACATCATTTCAGTCCAAAACGCAATCCACAACAAATTTGTCAGTGATTTTCAGTCCAAAACACAAACTGCTACACGGATTCTTCAACAATCTGCTCGAAATAATTTTTAAATCTCCTTGAAAACGCCTAAAATATCTATTCAGTGATTTTCTCATCCAAAATACATAGTGATATTCTCAACAAATGTACCTCCTACCTTCCATTTAGCGTGATGTCAGTGGCAAAGTCTCAACGACCTCCAGCGTATTCAAATTCTTGGTTGAAATGCCACCGATGCTAAAGGAAACAGATCGACCCAATCGCTGCTAAAGATCCAAATCAATTCTAGTAGAAGACGTGGCTCCACTAATTGTATTCTTGGAAAATGAAGAAGGAGAACGATTTATTGTTCAGGTTGTTTCAGACACCGAAAGTGAGAATTTGGCAATAGAAACATGGATTTTGGTTGAGTTGGACATCCACATGCCTGCGCCCAATTGGAAGTAAAGTCCATTCTATTTCTTGTCACAATCCATCTTCTATGATATCAGTATTCAACCATAGAGTCTTCTATGATATTAGTATTCAACGATAGAGTCTTCAAGATATTCAGTGATATGAACCTCCAAAAGTACGATTTGATCAATCTGAGGCAGATCAAAATTCTTTTAACCAATTGCTTTGATTGGGTGATGATTTCCATTATCCTTGGAATAACAAGTAAAAGAATTGTTGCATTATAAATTATTGTGGGTTGATAGATTTGATGTTGCAGTGACATATTTTAGCTTTGTCAAAGGTTTAAAAGAATTTGCAAAGAAACCATGTTTCTCTTTTGTAAAACAAAAGGATTTGTAAACCCGTGTTTTGCCTATGAACACTTATATGCAAAATGCTCGTAGGATTAGTGCTTGCCAAACTTTGTAAAAATGAGTTATCAGTTTCTTCCTATAATTTGAATTGGGACGTGAATACCATTGAAGGCTTCTATTTGTATTGTGATCATAAAAGAGATACCTATAATAAAATTGAATTTTTTTGTGCTGATGTTTCCAAGATCCAATCGAAATAGAATAAGGGGATCTTAGGAACACCTTTCTTTGTGTGTGTATGAGATCGTGATTTTATTTTTGAAGATGATAATTTGTGTCTAGTCTCTGACACATTACATTTGACAAACTAACACCACACATCATTCAAATTGTTGATCAAATCGACATTCAAACAAGAAGCATATGCAAAGAATATTCAAGCACAAATTCATGCCAATCAAGCATATTAATGAAAGTTGCAACTCACTAATGAAAGGTGCAACACATCAAAGGTGGACTAGACTCTAAAGCTCCAACAATGCATTCATATACAAATATCTTTATAATGAACATTACTTGTAACTTACAAATAGGTATTTTTTTGTAAGTGTGAAGTCTAGTGAAGTTGAATTTGTAATTTTCAGATGCATTCCCGGCTGAGCCCGACACCAAAGAGTCATTGTAATTGTGAGTTGTAATTGACAAGGATGAGTAGTTTAACTCAAATCATTGTAATCACAAGTTTGGATGAATTTTCGGTGGTAACCGACATGCTCATCTTCCTGAAAGCAAGTTCAAGTGAACAACTGCAAGAGAGCGTGAAGAACAAGTGAACATGATGTTCAATCAAATTCAAGCAAGCAATTCAAGTGAGCGAGTTGCAAGTAAGCCTTCCTTTGTCAAGTAAAATTGAAATCAGGATCTACCTACACAAGGAGACCTCATTTAGTGTTTTTGAAATGGCTCGAAATCTAGAATTATTAGAGTTATTGAACACTCTAATAAACATCACTGAAGAAAACACAGTGATATTGAACAAAGAAACTCTTCAATCAGTGCTAACTTGTTTGCAAGTGATGCAAGATAAATTTAGACTTCTTCAATCTATATCCCAACTATTGAATGATGAGTTGATAGATCTCAAAAATCAACATCCAATGAAGTATTCTGAACTAGATTTTGTTCAAAACAACCCTCTCTATGATGATGAAGATGATGATGATGATGATTTTTTTGATCATCAGTCAGTGAAGGAAAAACTCAGTAAGACAACTGCAGATGCAGACGAAGATGAATCTATTCATGAACCTAATTTTCAAGAGTTTTCTTTTGAGCTTAGTGAAGAAATCCTTTCAATGATGCAACAACATACAATAAATCCACTTCCACGAATTTCAAAGAAACAGGTTCAGAATACTCTTTCCAATCCCATAATCAGAACTTGGGAAGAAATCATTTACAACAAGAATAGAATAGGACTTGGATATGACAAGGAAGTTACCTTTCATATTCACGATTATTCTAGACCCATCATGTTCCAAAGGGTTGGATTCCTTCAAGAATATTCACTTTCACCTGTTCTAGTTCATCATCATAATGTGAAGTACCAACATTGTAATTGAGTTGGTCACATGGAGAATCAATGTTTTCATCTCCATCCTTGCCAGCATTGTGGAAATCATAACCATTCTTCAGACACATGTTCAAGACTGAAGAAACCTACAAGATTGAAGATTCACTATGAGTGGATCAATCCTTGGCAATGGTCATCAACAACCAAGTGATTATATAAGTATTACCATAGAATTTAATCTCGAGTTAAGACCAATATTGTAGCACATAGAATTTTTGTACCTCACATAAGTGGTCCCCTTATGGCGTAGTTTTCGAGCATGGTCCTCACGAGATAATTCTAATTGTCACTTATATTTGTATTATTCATTTAGGATATTAGTAATATATCCTCAAGTGATGACTGATGAGTTAGTTAAGATTTCCTAGCCTAGTCATCATGCATGATTTTAGGATCTAGAGAAAATCTCTCTATGAGGTGGCATCACCCATTGTACTATAAATATATACCATTGGTTTGAATACAATAGTGTTGTCTAGTGAGCCTTTTCCGCCATATTATTGTTCTTATGCATATTTTATCATTTTCATCATGCAGACTGATTACATCAGAAGTTACAACATAAATATGTGGTTGCAAAACCTTCATAATAATATTTTTTGAATGGCTCATTTTTCAACAATTCTAACAAAGGCACGGGGATTTTATTTTTATCAACTCATTCTCTAGGCTGAAAGAGGCTTGCAGTCTGTCATCTTCCTTTACTTTAGGGAGAACATGTTTAGATGGGGGATTCTAGTGAGCTTTAGTCAATGTATGCTTGCTTGGATTTGGCTTGGGAGGAACTTCTGGTTTTTTGTTCTGATCGGAGGTGGTGGCTTTGGGAGACCCTATTCTAGGCCTCAAATCATACTTCTTTTGGGGATGGCCTTGAGTAACACCCTCTTCCCCTAACTCAATATCAAACTGATTTGACAGTTGTGCTACCTCATAATATTTTTGTGTTAAATGACTTTTATAAAAATCGGTTTCATTGAAGAGTACATCATCATCATCCACAACATCAATTTTACATCCATTTCCTCAATCTAATTGTTTTGGAAAGGAGGTACCACTCTTTGATCATCATCATTCCTCCTTTCTCTCTAAATTATCTGAGGGACATCATTCAGCCTCCTAAATTGGTTTGGATTTATATTACCAACCCCTTGAAATGCTCTGTTTGGTTGCTTAGCTTCTCATTTCAGCTTAGCTATTTCATATGTCAGATCCTTTAATGTTTTGGTCATCTCATCAAGTTTAGAATCAGATGTGGTTGGGTTAGAGGAGGAAGAGGAATATTCCCTTTGTTTCTTCTTGTCTTTATCAGATCTAGTCTTTAACCTTTCTGATGCTAAGATGTTGGACTCGACCTCGATGGCTTCTTCTTGCATGGACAACAAGGTGGTGTATCTTCTCTCCCTCAACAGAAGGGAGAATACTACATCAAATGCATTGTCATAAGTGATCCTGGCAGAGGCTTCAGTTGGTTTGATCTCGTCTGGGATTCTTCCATACATCTTAATGAATCTCTTGGAGAAGTCTGAAATAGAATCACCATTCTTTCTCTTAAGAGCCCCAAACTCAATGATGTAATACAAATAATCCCTTCTATCTCCCCATTTCTTTATGAAATATTCATCTAATTCATCAATATCTGTAATGGAGGATGGATGGAGATCCCTGAACCATTTCCTTACCTCCCCATGCAAGCTCTATATAAAAAACCTCATCCACACATCTTCATAGTCAATGTTGAAGTTGTCTGCAAAGTTATAGAAGGATACTAGATGCTCCTTAGCTGTGACATCCCCTTCCCCATTATATCTTGGAAAATATTTCATATAATCTGTGGTGGGGAGTGCATGTAAGCCTACAGGAAAAACTAGAGGTGCATATCTGGCAACAATTGTGGCATCCATCATGTTAACAACCATTGCTTGGGCAATAGGAATCTTAGTTTTGGTTTGAGATACAGGTGTGGATGTTGAACTAGATGATGAAGTAGAGGTGGGGGTTAAAGGTATCTTAGAGTCCTTGGAAATGTGATTATCAGGGCTAGCAAGTTCAAGTTGCTTGTGATAGTGGAGAAAGGTAGACTCTTTAGGTGTATATTTTCCCTTGAGGGATGAGATATATCTCTGAGCTAGGGTTGATTTTCTTAGTTGTATTTCTGGCTCAAATACTACTATGTCCTTCTCAGGGTTAGGATGAGCCTTAGTGGATTTGATGTGCTCAGATTTGGATTTCTTGAGTCCTTTCTTGGGAGAGAATATTTGTTCTATGAATCTTACTTAGTGGAGTCGATAGGTGAAAGATGGCAGTCGGTATGTGTCTGATATTTGTTCACCATCAAAGGTTAGAACTATTCATTGTCATTCTCCCAGGGAAATATTTCAATTTCATCCTCGACAACGACGCTAGAAGATGTTGTTCTTAAAGTCTGCACCTGACTGTTAAAGGGTAGAGCTAGGCCACCTAAAGTTTTGGAATGGTTTTCTTTTAACAAGATCAGTTTGTAGGTAAGTTGGAGGTTTGGTTTTACCAAGATAAAAACATGGTTGGGTTGGCAAGGTGATATGACTACAGGTTCTCCTTGGATGGTGGCACACAAATGATAGACAAGTGATAAAATAGAGGAATCAACAAAGGAAGAACAACAAACAACTCAATGAATTACTTGTTGCAAGAAGTCTAAGTCTCAAAATAATATTTCAAGGCATAAACAAATATATAAACACAATTACTCCCACAGGTTGCAATAGAACAAATCCTTTACTAAGGCATTATTTGTTTACTAGGTTGCATATCAGTAAAAGATGAGTTATACAATGGATGAAAGGAAAATGAAATGTACTTTGCACACATAAAAAATTACATTCAAGATAAGAAAAAAACACATATAGATTTGAACATAAATCACATTGTCATCAATAGCATATTCACCAGGTAGAGAGCTTAATCCAATTATACAATAGGTTCAACCAGTTGATATATTGATTTCCTTCCCAAAAAACTGAACCCCCCATTTATACAAAAAATGCATATTTATCAAAGTTGTAGAGGCTCTCTCCCATTTGAAACTGAGGCTTAACTCTACACTATCAGTCGAAGAAAAAATTGTTGACTTAATTAAATATTGATGGAGTATTGTTGGATTACTAAGAGGGGGGGTGAATCAGTAATAGAGCAATTCAATCATTTTTAACCACAATATGAAAGTGTTATATCAATGTAGCATTATCATCCAATAGTTGTGGAGTAAATAAACAATGAACAAATGAGAAATCATACACATACACAGTACACTGGTGTTTTTACGTGGAAACCCAAAGCGAGAGAAAACTACATAATGTTTTTTTCTTATATGTATTTAAGCATTACATTCATTGGAAGCACCAACTTCCTTTGTTTTCCAGCTGCAACTAGAAGGAGGCTCCAACCCCCTACTTTCTCAGTCTACAACCTGAGGGAAGCTCTAACTCCCCAATTCTTTGGCTACAACCAGAAGGAGACTACGAACCCCTATGTTCTCCAGATACAACCAGAAGGTGGCTACAACCACCTATCCTTGCCTTGTCCAACCACCCTGATGTAGAAGTAGAATAATGGAACCACTATCACACTATCACTGTGAGATATACTGTTGTAAACTTGTACCAATCAACTTGTACCATAAGCAAGTGCATCAGCCATGCACCAATTTGTACCTCAACATGTACCATCAATGACTAAATCAACCATGCACCAAATATGTACCAATCATGCATCAAATACACATAAACTATGACTCATCAAGATGTACCAACATCATCAACTATACACCTCATGTATGCGCTAACTCAGCAACTACTTTTCTCAACCATGTACCTCAACCATATACCAAATACATATACCAATATAACCATCAAAATTTCTCTAGCAATACATCACACTATCCATAACCAAATACCATAAACCATTACATCAAACCATGTGCCACAACCTCACTGTTATACAACCTCTATGTGTAACATACCTCAACCAAAATCCCTCATCAATTTCATCATCCAAATATGATTTGTAACTATATAATAGACATGTTGTATATTATCACATACCTGAAATCCTTCCTTAACTTTAACAACAAGAGACAAACATTTTATCAAACTTTAATTTAGTCTCACATGACTAATTTTGGATTAGTCAATAACCCTAACTTGCAATGATCATAAATATGTACCTGTAATGAATAAATATATGAAAATGGTACACAATGTTCTTCAGTGTCTTTTATGCAATTCCTCCAGATTTCACTACTTGGAACCTCTCAGAAAATAAGTTATAGCAAAAATGGCATACCTTGTTGAATTTTGGCTTATTCTAGTGAGTGAACTTGTAGAGCGTGCCCCGCACGGAATATTTGTTGTATGGATTTGAAAATTGTACACAGAATACTAAAAAATATATTATAACCAATACATTTGGTCTTACTAAATTTGGATCTGTTATGAAGAAGTTATGATGTTTTTACCCGAAACGCCTGTTTTAGACTAGTTTCGGGACTAGCCACAAACCCTATTTTCCACGGCGTGTAGCTCCAAACATACAACGACCCACAAGCTGAAATTTGTATCACAACTACTTGGATATGTTTATTCAATGGACTCCCAATTTCATGGTCTAAATCATTCTATAAAAAAATTATTGTGAAAATGGTGAGAAGACCTGTAAATAACATACCTTAGAAAGCATCATCAAAAGAATTTATCCTCCCTTGAATTTCGACCTTCTTTACTTAGCCTTCCCTCTGAAATTTGGCTTATATATCCTTTTGTTACCTCATCCACCTGTAGATATTCAATATGCTCAAGTGTGATTAAAATGAGAGAGTCGTGCCTTTTATTTATACTTTCATGTAGCTTCCTCAAGGAGTTACCTTTTAACCATCTTAACCCACTTTCCTTATTTTAGGGTTAACCCACTTCTAACCACTTGTCAACTTAGTAATTTCTCCATTAAACTTTTTATTTAAATAATTTCTTTTGTATTCACTTCAACTTATAGTACACTCATCACTTCACTTTATTATTTACCTTCTAAAATCACTTAAACCACTTTGACTACTTTGACCTTTTGGGTCTTCTAGATGACTCATGAGGGTTCTCCAACTTCACATGGCCATAACTCTCTAACCATGAGGATTTATGTGATGTTCCACATACCACTAGAAAGGGAATGACATGTACTATCCATATAGAATATTCTTACCTGCAAATATATCAAAACGAATACCATTATCCATCAAACAAACTCGGGTCCATTACCCAAACCTTTCTCGAACATCACATGGCCATAACTCTCTAACCATAAGGAGTTATGTGACGTTCCACATACCACTGGAAATGGCATGACATTTACTATCCATATTGAATAGTCTTACCTACAAATATATCAAAACTCATACCATTATACATCAAACAAAATTGGGTCCATTACACAAACCATTGTGCTACTAGAATTTCTTCAAGGGTTGACATCAATGAAAACCAACCCAATTAATCAACAATATCCCCCTTTGGAATTGATGGAAACACTCTAATGCAATGATGAATTCATACCATGCAATACTGAAGTCATATCACTCATGCTCTTCCTGTGACCATTGATCCCCTTGGAACCATGCCTTTGTGCTCTGCATCTGATAAATATCTCCCCCTTTGTCATCAATGGAAAAGGTATATTTCCATCTGGGGTTTCTCCCCCTAACTAAACTGTCCTTGGGGATACTCCCCCTGACTGAACTCTTTCTGAAACTGATCTTCCAACCTAAACTGTCCACTTTATGGTGCTTCCTCGTGTAAATCTAATACATATAAGATAAGCATTCAAAAGCATTCATTTTGGAGTAGAAATTACTCTGAGTCTTTGGCATAGATACTCAAAGGCTTCCCATGGAAGTGGTTTTGTAAATATGTATGTCACTTGTTCTTTTGTGCCCACATATTCAACTTTGATGTTCTTCTCTATAACGTGTTCCTGTAGAAAGTGATACTTGATTGGAATGTGCTTTTTTTTGGAGTGCATCACTGGGTTCTTTGAGATAATGATGACGCTTGTATTATCACAATATATTGGAATGGGATCATCATACTCAACTTGCATATCTTTCAGAGTTTGTTTCATCCATAGAAATTGTGTACAACATCTTGTTGATACAATATACTCTGTCTTGGCTGTAGAAAAGGATATTGATGATTGTTTCTTGCTTAGCCATGATACTAAACACTCACCCAAGTAGAACGTTGCTCCACTGGTGCTTTGTTAGTCATCAATGCAACCTGCCCAATATGCATCTGTGTAGGCAATAAGTGATAGATCATTTCCTTTTGGATACCATAATCCAAACTCTTATGTTCCTTTGAGATATCTGAAAATCCTCTTTACTGCTAATACATGTGATTCATTTGTTGCTACTTGAAATCGTGCCACCTATCCAACTGTCTGCATTACATATGGTTTGGATGTTGTCACATATAGTAAGCTACCAATCATTGACATGTATTTCCTCTGGTCTGTAGACTTTGAATCATCATCTTTTCTCAACTTGCAATTGGTTTGCATAGGAGTGGTAACTAGTTTGCAATCTTCCATTACAAACCTCTTTAGCATTTCTTTGATATACTTAGTTTGAGAAATAAAAATTCCTTGGTTTCTTTAAAATATCTGAAGACCCAAAATGAAGGATAGTTCTTCAAGTAATAATATTTCAAATTCATTCTACATATCCTTTGCAAATTTCTTGCTAAACCTGTCATTAGTACTTCCAAAACAATATCATCAACATAAATTTCAATTAATAAAATACTACCTTGAGTTACCTTGATGTAGAGTTTGTTGTCTGCGTTTCCTTTCCATAGTTCATAGGGAGTTTTGTCATTGTTTTTTCTAAGCATTACTCTGTTTTGAATGTGAAATGTTGTATGCACTGCATATGTCCAAAAAATATCTGTCAATTTGGAATCTATTAGCATTGTTTGAGTCATTTCCTATGTAATTATCATCCATTATGATAATGTTCCTTTGTCTCTGAACCACTCTCTGAATCAATCTATGAATCCATGCTCTTGTCCAATGTCATATATCTATCCAAATGTGATAAGTTTTCTTATGAATCCATCTCTGTCCATATTTTCCAAGACTCTACTTGCACAATTGTCCATAATGCTGACCCATTTATCACTATACTATCATGAAGTCTTGATTAATATATCAAACTGTACTTCTACTAAGTGCTATGAATCTGTCTTCTCAAACTCTGCAAGTTGCTCGAATGATGGTTCTTTGGTCTGTCACAGTCATCGCATAGACTCCCCATGTCTAATATTCATATTACCTAGGAGTCTCTAATCCAGATGGCTTAGAACAATTCCTTCTTTGATGTGTATTCATCATCATCTTCATTGGTAGATTCATCATCATATTCATTGGAAGATTCATTATCTCTCTAAGCTCTGACTTCTTTATTTATGTCTGTGGATTCATATTTCACTACAATGCCTGAAATTACAATCTCTTGAACATGTTCCTTATTTATATGTCCTTCCTTTCTTTCAGTTATTTTCCAAACCTTTATGTATCTGACATTTTTCGTTTTCTCTATAGAATTTTCTTCATTTGTTTTATTTCCAGTCTTGTGATCTTTGGTACCTGGTCTTTGTTCACATGTTATTCATGTTTTCTTATCCTTGTTCACATTTTCTTCTTGTTTTCTTATCCATACTTTATTATATATGATATCAATGTTCTCTTTCATGGAAGTATCGATCATGCTTCTACAATCACTGGCTATGTGTCCATAGTTATGACATTTGTAACATTCAATGTTACGTGTGGCCACATAGGCACTTCTTGCTTGAACATTTCTTTTATAATCCCTGCAATATGCAACCTTATGTCCAAAATTAGTACAATAAAAACAATGACCATAAAACAAATTTGCATACCTGGGAGTGAATGATCTTCTTTGTGGTGTAGTTCTTCTGAATTTATTCCTTGACTGATCATGATCATGATTGAAGCTTCTTTGTGGCTTGAACACATATGGTCTTCTTGAAGATGTATCTTCAATAGTTTTCTTAGATTCTAGTTGACCATGATTCCTTCCTTTGAGTACTTTTGCATAACTCTTTCTATTTTATTCATTCTTCTTTTGTAGCAACCTAGAGTGCTTCTCTTCATTCTTTGTAACTGATGTGGATTTTTTTGTCTCTTCAACGTTCTTTTTGAGCTTGATGATTTTACTTCTCAATGTGGCAACTTCTTCTTCAAGCTTCTCAACCTATTCTTCTTTCTTTAATATCTAAGACTTCATTACTTCTTTTGTTCTCTTCGCTTCTTCAAGATGAATTTTTAATTTGATTATTTCTTCTTCGAGTACTTTCTCATCTTGACCAAACTCTGAATCAAGATGGTTTAGATCTTTAGTTCTTTTCTTAAGATGATCTATCAATATCTTCTCTCTCATTTTTGCTTCTTCCTTCTGTGCTCCTATGTTGGATTCCAAACATTGCTTTTGATATTCAAGTTTTTCTTCGATCTTTCTGGATTCTTCTAGCTGAGTTCTTAAGTTCTCACTGACCTGTTGGGCTTCTTCAAAAATGTGAACACTTTCCTTTTCTTTCGTCAATTATTTCTTGATTGACTTGTTTTCTTCTCTTAGTTCATCTAAAGCAATAATCACTTCTGCCTCATAATTGTCTTCTTTTTCAATTTGTTTTTCTGTCTCATTTCCTTCATGGCATTCTATTTCAATATGTCTGTGTTTTTCACAATTAAAGAAAAACAACATACCTCTATTGATTATGTACTCTTCATCTTCTAAACCTGTTTGACATGGTGAACATGTTTCTTCTTGATCTGTACCTTCATCTTCTATGGCATTTTTTGAATCTGTGATGGGAGAAGAATATATGTCATGTAAATTATCCCAAAGTTATTTGGTTGATGAACATTTACCAACCTCTTCTCTTACTGGATTAGGTAATCTTTCCCAGATGAAATCCATTGCTATTTTGTTATTCTTCGTCAATTCCTTCTTGCCTGCAGTCTTTTCCCTTTTTGAACTATCATATCCTATAATGAATGATAGCCAAATATAATGCCCCCATTCTTGTAAAAATACTTTCGTCCTTATGCTCCACATATCATAATTCAAACCATTCTGACCATTAAGCAGTGGTACTCCATTCTCAGAATAATCCATTATCTCCTTCCAGTGGTTAAACTGCTTCTTGAAGGAACCTCCTCTGATACCAATTGTTGGATTACTAAGAGGGGGGGTGAATCATTAATAGAGGAATTCAATCCTTTTTAAACACAATATGCAAGTGTTATATCAATGTAGCATTATCATTCAATAGTTGCAGAGTAAATAAATAATGAACAAATGAGCAATCGTACACATGAATAGTACACCGGTGTTTTTATGTGGAAATCCAAAGCAGGAGAAAACCACGTAATTCTTTTTCTTATATGTCTTTAAGAATTACATTCATTGGAAGAACCAACTTCCTTTGTTTTCCAGCTGCAACTGGAAGGAGGCTCCAACCCCCTAATTTCTCAGGATACAACCTGAGGGAATCTCCAAGTCCCCAATTCTATGGCTACAACCAGAAGGAAGCTATGACCCCCTATGTTCTCCGGCTACAACCGGAAGGTGGCTACAACCACCTGCCATTTCCCCGTCCAACTTCCCTGACATAGAAGTAGAATAATTGAACCATTGTCACACTATCACTGTGAATATATTGTTGTAAACCTGTACCAATCAACTTGTAATCAAATTGTACCATAAACAAGTGCATCAACCATGCACCAACCTGTACCTCAATCTGTACCATCAACGAGTGCATCAACCATGCACCAAATATGTACCAATCATGCATCAAATACACATAAACTATGGCTCATCAAGATGTACCAACATCATCAACTATACACCTCATGTATGTTCCAACTCATCAACTACTTGTCTCAACCATGTACCCAACATATACCTCAACCATATACCAAATACATATACCAATATAACCATCAAAATTTATCTAGCAATACATCACACTATCCATAACCAAATACCATAAACCATTACATCAAACCATGTGCCACAACCTCACTGTTATACAACCTCTATGTATAACATACCTCAACCAAAATCCCTCATCAATTTCATCATCCAAATCTTATTTGTAACTCTGTAATAGACCTGGTGTATATGATCACATACCTGAAAAACTTCATTAACTTTAACAAAAGTTACTAGCATTTTATCAAACTTTACTTTAGTCTCACATGACTAATTTTGGATTAGTCAACAACCCTAACTTGCAATGATCATAACTATGTACCTATAATGAATAAAGATATGAAAATGGTACAAAATTTTCTTCAATGTATTTTATGCAATTCCTCCAGATTTCACTACTTGGAACCTTTCATAAAAGGAATTATAGAAAAAATGGCATACCTTGTTGAATTATGGCTTATTATAGAGAGAGAACTTGTAGAGCATGCCCCGTACAAAATATTTATTGTATCTATATGAAAATTGTACACAGAATAATACAGACTATACTCTAACCAATACATTTGGTCTTACTAAATTTGGATATGTTATGAATAAGTTATGATGTTGGTACCCGAAACACTTGTTTTAGACTAGTTTCTGGACCAGCCACAAACCCTATTTTCCACGGCGTGTAACTCCAAAAATGAAACGACCCACAAGATGAAATTTGTATCAAATATATGTGGATATGTTTACTCAATGTACTTGCAATTTCACGGTCTTAATCATTCTAGAAAAAAAGTTATTGTGAAAATGGTGAGAAGACTTGTAAATAACATACCTTAGAAAGCTCAAAAGAATTTATCCTCCCTTGAATTTCGGCCTATAGTAATGCATACTTCAAACTTGACATAAAAAAAAGGAAGTGGTTCATATCAAACACATATGACCACTTATTATTCCTTAATTTAAAAAATTCTTGAACTTAAACAACTAAAACTGCTACTAATGATAAAAATAAACTGATGTATATGTTGAAGTGAACTGAGCTTTGACAAAACTGACTAGCACTAATAGAAATAGGTTATGACCCGAGAACTTGTATCCATGCGCATTAATGGAGGAAAAATGGGAGATAATTGGATATACAAGAATTCTATGTAGATACCCCTTCATAGTAGTGTTCTTCTTCAAATTATCTCCTTCAGAAAGAAGCAAGTCTTTTGGTGTTTCTCCTGAAGTCTTTGATACCTCTTCTACAGTTTGGAGTACAGTTTTCCCAATTTCTGGTTGTGGTGTTGCAAGGTCTGGACTTGAAGCTTTAATTCTTGCACTTTTTGGATGTCATCGACCCTCTCTTTTTTTACCTAAACCTGCATTTTCTTCTTGTCTTGCTCTTTGATAGACTTGTTGTGGTCAACCAGTGTTCTACTCCTTATTCTCATATTATATATATATATTACCTCGGGTTCCTTTCCTTGTGTTCCTTTAATGGACCCATGTACTCCCAAACTATCATTTTTAATCTCTGGTTTAATTTCTTGTGAATTGTGGTGAGGATCCTCTGCATGTGGTGACATGCCAATAGAGTCTTGCTCAATATCAAGTTGTTACACATTATTTTCGTCATCCCTATGACCATTAATGATGTAAACCTAGATGTAGTCTTAAGAGGGGTCAGTGGCCTGAGTTCCTGAAGAAAGAAGGGAGAAGAACTTTCCCTGAGAAAAGAAGTTGCATTTTCCCTTGTAAAAACCTTGTAAAAAAGGAAGTTCGCAGGTTGCTATATAGGCAGGGTGCGAGAATTCCTGATTCTCGCAGGTTGCACCATAGCTGGGTTGCGAGAGGTTCACATATTGCTCTATAGCTAGGGTGCGAGAATGCTTACACGTGGGAAAAATGAGTGTTTTCTCGAATCTTCTAGAAAGAGAAACTTCCATGGTGAGGTGGCATCTGAATGGTTTGGATCTTACTCACTTTCATGATTTAGTGGGATCATCCTAATCTCCTCACGTTATCCTCTTCAACTTATAAAAGGAGAGGAGTTCTCATGGAGAAAGTTAGCTTTGGTTGGCTTGGAATTATTAGCTTGGTTGGAGTGGCTTTGAGATTTGCTTTGTCAAGATAGATTGTGAATATAATCAGATCTGTTCTCTCAGAATTCTTGGAGTGAAAGTGTGTGGGGAATGAAGGACTGTTGGAAGGGACCTTACGACATCAAGGCCATGGTTGTAATATCTCTTTCACATTTAATATGATACAATAATATGATTCTTTCCTATAAAACTTGTTCTGTTTTATTGTATGATTCCTTGATCACATACATAGGTTTATATTGAGTTTATGCAATTTCTATCACTTTGGTCGGTTGCGTTCTTTTGCAGGATCATCATTGTATGAGCGTTGGAACACAATTAGGATGGTGATGGTGAGAGGAAGTGACATTTAAACGGTATGTTACTCATCCCCCTTTAGTTAGTAAATTCAATATCTAAAACTTAAGGAAATCATCATGTTCTGGTGTGTTTTTCTCTAGATCTAGGTGGATCTAGGGAGATCAGTTAGTGTCTGCACCTAATGATTTGTCCGATAACAAAATTGGCGAATCCAGTGGGGAACGTATTGTTTCCTAGTTAGTCTAGTTTCCCTTGCTTTGATTGCTTGTTTTCTGGTCTCTGAGTCTGTGGGAGATCCATACAGACTCTCTGGATCTAGAAGTTCACTTAGATTCCCTGTCCTTTTTCAAAATTTTCTTTTATTACATATATTCTCTCACCGTACCTCTCTATGGACTGCGAGAATCATTGATGTTCACACCCTGATGTTAGGTTCAGTGCAAACTTCTCGCACCCTACCAATGTCTAGCCTGCGAGAATATCTAATTCTCGCACTGTAATATACTTCTAGGCTGTGAACTTGTTTGTAAACTTTTTGGATTGGGTCTTGTCATCTTTTGATGACCCAGTTTTGCTTTGATCAGTTGGATTGAGCTTTTAGAGCCTATATTGATCTGTTTACAGTTTGCTTGACATCCTTTGAGTTTCTTTTAGCCACTTTTGCTTTGTTTGGTTTTTGAAGGATTAGTCTCTTGCTTTGAGTGTCTTTCAATTACAAAGCATGTGTTTCTTTAGAATTGTTTAGGGAAAGATCAGATTTCTTCTGAATAGTCCGCTTTAAAAGAGAACTTTTAGTTTGGGTTTCTTTGTTTTAAGAAAGTTCATTATTGTTTTTAGTGAAATTTTTGAAACAAAAAGATTTAATTTCTTTCTTTATATTAGATTGGGGGCATCCTTGCATTTGAAGTAGTGAAATTGCATGATTCTTGGCATTTTTTGATCTTAAATTATGAAAAAATTTCCCCCTCATGGCCGGGGGGAGCCATGAATCGTGCATTAGTGTTCAGTAACTTTTTCTCATTTCTTGAGAATCTTGATATTGATGGGTTTAATATATTTTGGGACATCGTGCATATGGGAATGATAAATGTTTTCTCCTTCTCGTAGCATAGCTTTCATCGAAATGAAAAAATTGCATCTTCATATCTTTGCA
>ML797595.1:280464-291762 GCA_009831015.1 Picea engelmannii | reverse complement strand
TAGATGTCATTCTGATCACTGTGTTTATTTTAAAAAGCTAGAAAATGGAAGCTTTATTATCTTGCTATTGTATGTAGATGACATGCTTGTTGTAGGGTCTAATATGTAGGATATAAATGTGCTCAAGAAGAAATTAGCCAATTAATTTGCGATGAAGGATTTGGATGCTGCAAATAAAATCCTTGGTATGAGAATAACAAGAGACAGGAAAAATCGCAAACTGACATTGTCTCAGGGTGAGTACACAGAGAAGGTGTTGGAGAGGTTTAGAATGCAGAATGCAAAACTAGTTAGTACACCTTTGGCCATCCATTTCAAATTAACTAAGGAAATGTGTCCCAAGACATAGGAGGAGATAGAATACATGCCCAGGGTCCCTTATTCATTAGCAGTTGGCAGCTTGATGTATGAAATGGTTTGCACAAGACCAGATATTGCACATGTAATGGGAGTTGTGAGCAGGTATATGAACAATCTAGGTAAAGAACATTGGGAGGCATTAAAGTGGATTCTCAAGTATTTGAGAGGTACTACTACTCATGCATTATGTTTTGGAGGTTCGGACACTTTTCTACAGGGATAGGTTGATTCAGATATGGCAGGTGATAAAGATAGCAGGAGGAGTACCACAAGGTATGTTTTTACTATAGGTGGAACAACAGTAAGTTGGATTTCAAAACTGAAAAAGGTTGTTGCACTTTCAACAACATAGGCAGAGTATGTTTCTTCTACAGAAGCTAGTAAAGAGATGATTTGGTTACAGAGGTTTATGGAGGAATTGGGAAATAAGCAAGAGAATAGCATGTTGTACTGTGACAGTAAGAGTTCCATTCATCTTGCAAAGAACTTAGCCTTCCATTCGAATACTAAGCATATACAGTTGAGGTACCACTTCATACGATCATCCTTGGAAGATGGACATTTGAAGTTGGAAAAGATACACACTAGCCAGAATCCTGCAAACATATTAACAAAGGGAGTAACTAGGGAGAAACTAAGTTCCTGCTTAGTTTCAGTTGGTCTTCAAGAATGAAGATGAAGATGAGAAATTTTCCAAGTCCAAGAAGGTTCAGAGTCTAGCATATACAGTAGTGATGGAGTTGTTGAGATCAATCTCCAAGTGGGAGATTGTTGGTTGTGGAGCCTGATTATCATCCTGATTCAGAGGTCTTTTACTTTCAGCCGTGTTTATACCCCATGAAGTATTTACACCCCAGAAGTATGTACACTCTTCCACGTGGGGGAGTGCAAAGGGTGGGTACCCCGTCTGCGGGGTTCAGGGGGGCTATCCCCTCGGTTGGGGGTCCTGGGGGCAAGCGGGCCCCCAACTGGGGTTTGGGGGCGAAGCCCTCAAAGAAAAAATTTCCTTGTAAATGTATATTGTAATTTCATTGTAAATCTGGACCATTCATTATAAAGTCACAGATTTAATGGTAGAAATTATGTTAGGGCTTTTTCCCTAGAAGGTAACCCTCTTTTATGAGGGAAATGTAT
The DNA here is from genome assembly GCA_009831015.1 of Picea engelmannii. NCBI lineage: Eukaryota > Viridiplantae > Streptophyta > Pinopsida > Pinales > Pinaceae > Picea > Picea engelmannii. The sequence goes on along the minus strand of ML797595.1, from coordinate 290,268 downwards.
TGCGGCTATGGTGGATGGTGATTATTGTATTCTGAGATAGGAGACTATGAGAGAAAGAAGAGAAAGTTACAGCGGGTTTGTTGTAGGTTGTATCCCTTCATATGCTAGATAATAATAAAGGAAGGATCTGGCAATTTCTCTGGTGGACGTAGCCCACACTGGGTGAACCATGTAAATCTGTGTCTCTCTTGTATTGTGTATCTTCTGTGTTTTGTTTCCGCATTTGTTTTATTTTATTGCTCTGCGGTCCTGTTTTTCTAACACTGAAGTCCTTTTTACAATAAACAGGAATGTCAAAAAACCTAGACATCCAAAAACCTTACCCTAGGAGATGAAACGCCAAGAGTCATGTGGGCCCCATTTGGCTAAGTTAGTACATCAACTTCTTGGGGTCGTAAATTTTGTATACGATCTCCTTTTTAGGCGCATGATATCCCATTGGAAAGTTCTATCTGAGGACTACACATTTTGATGTTATATATTAAAATTCATATATGATTGTGGTGAGCCCTAAAAACGCTTTTTAGGGACTCAAAATGGCCCCGCAAGTCAGGGACTTGAAAACTAGAAAAAAAAACTGCCAAACTGGAAAACTACCAAAATGAACCAATTGGAATAGGTGGGAGACCACCGACATCCATATGGATCACTAGTCCTGTGTGGTTTCCTTCAAATGTGCACAGGAAGTCATACCATTCCACCTTTATGAAAATATCCTTGATTTCAGGTATGGCCTCAAATAGCTCAAGGACTTTTGGTTTAGTGATGTTCAACTGCCATCACTCTTGGGGAGGAACCATGGTGTACAGAGCGCTTTTGTTGTCAATGATGCACTGAATGAAAACTTCCTCATGTTGAACTCGATACATGTGTGTTGTTAACCCTTTGTACAACATGTAGTAGCCATGATGGAACAATACAGTTCTCATGACCATGATTAATGTTGTATAATGATGAAACTGCATGTAAATTGGCATGGAGGTGCTCGTTTATGATCATGCACATATGCAGGCTCAAGTCAAATGGTTTAAACATTTAAAGTAACACACTAAATTATTAAATAATTTAAAAATTAGCGCGCCAACAATATTTGCAAGAATAACTTAGTTCTTACAATCATCCTTGTATGTGCATATAAAAATTTATTACACCTTATATGAGCTTAACCAATGGTAAACATGATGACAAGTAATTCATACCCAAACCATAACATATAATTACCCTTCAAGAAAACAAAATATGGTGCAAAAATAAGTCAAGAGGGGTAATGATCATCAAAACTGAGTCATTTTAGTAATGGGGGACCAACTTAACCAACAGAAAAAGTTATGATTTTTTATGGAGGTATAGGGTAATGAGGGAGGAGGGGCAGGGGTGCAGACTTAGGTCTCAACAGAAGGGATCCTCCATCCCCAACATGAATGACCTCCCTTTCAATCAGATAAATACCCTTTCGGTATTTGAATCCCTCCTCATTTATCAATGTGACTAGAACCGCCTGCCAACGATGGTTGGAAAGAGATTGTCCACCAATTTTTTGTTCATCACCACAATTTCCCTACTGATTCTTTTCCATTACCCCCTCCACCACCACCAAGGAATCAAATTTCTCAAGTTGATCATGTTGTCTCACCCATGCAGTCATCTCATGCTAGTAAGAGATTAAAAATCGATGCCCATAAGCCTGTGCAGGACAAAGGAAAAGGAGTAGCCACTCCCTCTAGCTCATCCAAAGAGTCTTCCAAATCGATGTCCTCCTGCCTTCATCTTAAGGATGATTGTTCTCATGTTATCAATGCAGTTCATCCTCAAGGTTCCAACCAACCAAAATTTGCCACAGAAAAATCAAAAGGGTACATTTGTGAAAAGAGGCCAAATACCTCTCATAGTAAATATGGTTTTTGATGATGATTAATGTTATTTTTTATGTTGAAGACAGTATTTTTACTTTGACAAAGTTTTGGAAAACAAGCATATATTTAGTCAGTTTTTTTTGGAAAGCATGGATATGATACTTTTGGATATGGTCATATTGAATTTTGTTGATATAAAATATTTCATCAAAATTATGATAACAAGAGTTACAAGGAGGATACATTTGAAATCAAATGATTGAGTTTTATATTTCATGTTTTATGATTATTAAAATAAATAATTGGGAATCACAAGGGGTCCCACCTATTTAGTTATTATTAATTATACATTTATTTATATATACTATTATTACTTGTCTCAAATAATTAGTTAAGCTAATTTGGCTTAACTAAAGAAAGGTAGTTGAACTACCATAACTTATTGAAAATGAATAAAATCTCAATGAGATGAAGAAACAAAGGGGAAGCGAATATAAGGAGAACTACAACCATAAGGTTTTCTCTATACTAGTGGGATGTTTTCAAACTTTCATTCATTCTGATTTTACTAGAAGGCTTAACCCTCTTGATGATAACAGGGTCTTATTGAAGGCAGGAGTATTCAAAAAATTGAATCACATATTTCAACAGCTTGTTTTAAAGTTGTATGATATATCTTTGGCAGTCTGTGTATTCTTGTTTGTGTATGAATTGAATTTCATGACTGATAAATAATATCTTACAGAGTCAAGTGACAACATTTTGTGGCAAGTTGATCCACATATTTATCTTCAGTTTTATTCTTGTTGTTAGAGTATTTTTGTATGGTTCCCATCGAAGGCTTCTAAATATGACTTTGGTCCCTACCCTCGCAGGGGTTTGTAAAGAGAATGCATCTTTTTGTCTCATAATGAAATAAATGAAAAATCAGATTATTGTTTCAGTCTCACACATGTGTTTTAACGATCTGGTTCATTCTTTTGTTTTTATCTCCATGTACACATTTGTGTAATTTATGTACACATTCATGTAACTTTGTTTAAGTTTATTTCTTTTGCATTGTTATATATAACACACACAAAACCAGCCTTGATCATTTTTATTTAATACTTGTGGATTAAGCGATTGTTTTTTAGGCTATAAACCTCGGGTGACATTCCCAACTATCTTGTCTTAGCTCGAAAAGATATGAAAATTCTTGAGTAAGTTTTTCCATACCTTTTCCTCAACATGGCATAGTGACTTGTGAACCATCCACATTGTGTAGACATGATTCTACCTTTCCTACCTTGTTAAAATGTGTAAATAATTCATTCCAACCTAAGGAGTGACTCTTTTGGGCTGACTGAGTTGGTTTAATAAGAAAAACCTAAAATATACTTATGCATAAATTACAATAAGAATATTTTTTTTTAACAAAGACGGTTAGATGTGTATTATAAAAGGTGGTTGTAGATATGTTGAATCAAATGGTTCTTGCAAAAAAATCCAAGGTTTAGAGATGTCTCTTGCATGAAAGAAAAGGAGACCAACCTTTTTTCCTCTATGACTTCTAGTTTAATTACAAAATCTCTCACATGTTTCCAGGTGTATATTCTAACATACAAATTCAACAAAAAAGTTGTTATGCACATCATAAAACCTAGAGTTAGTTGAGTTTTAGGGTAGTGTCCATTTCCTTCTATTGATACTCATCCATGGTGCCCTAATCTAAATTGGGTTGCATATCTTGGTTGACTTCACATGAGATGTGAGAGCCCATGGAAGAAGTTGGAGCTTCCTTCTAAGAGAGATGGTGTAGTTGGACTTGCCTTGCCTCCTAAATTGCCTTGTTGTGTGAGCAGATTTGGAATGAGTGTATATTTAATTCCTTTAGAATGATGGCCATCTCCATGTCCCTCTTTTTCTCATTTTCTTGAATTGTTTGTTCCAATTTTCCATTTGTGTCATGTAGGGAAACCAATTTTTGTTGTTGAGTTTGCATTTTTTCCTCCAAGCTCTCAAATTCACAAGAGGTGAAATGGAATAATGCCTTGCTATGGCACCACATTGAAAGCTTTGGTCGAAGTAGCTCAAGTATGTCTCATCTGCAAAGGATTTAGATGCAGGTTCGTGAGATCCAAAGGTGGCGGAGGGAATTCAACTTAGAATGAAAACTGATGAATGGAACGACCTTGGTTCCTATCACCATATTTAATATTTGTGAGTGAGTTCCCATGTGTGATCATGTAAGGGAGAAAATAAGAGTGTACCCAGAGGATGATAAAGAAAAGTTCCTTTCCACCATACTGAATCTCTATAGGTGATTTCCCATGTGTGAGCACGCGAGGGAGATGAGAAGAATGTACTTGAAGGAAGACAAAAAGAAGTGTGGAAGAGAATTCAAATATTCAAGCAGAGAGGAAGCCACAAGAAAAATAAAGGATAGCATGGGGGAAAGGAAAGGCATGTGTCAAGTGCCTTGAATCACTCAAAGGAGGGATCTAGTGGAGGCGAGGTGTCTGTCATTGTTCATACACTCAATGATTAATATTTGAAAGGCAAAATTGACCACTAAATTTTTTATATTATGCATACTCCTAAGGTAAAGGATGAGAGGAGATTATTTCATTTGTCCTAAAGAGCCCTTGTTCAAATTGTTTATCTTCTTTAGCTAGAGTGTCTGCATGACCATCTCGATAATGAAGAATGTGGTAGTATTCTACTGAATGGAATTTGTGCTCTTCTTTTCCAACCCTTTGATAGGTCCTTTGGAGACTAGAGTGGGTTCATTTACTTATTTTTTTTAATCCTTTGAAAATCAACTCAGAGTCTACTATCATTACGATGTCACCTCCTAGATTTTCTCTAGTGATTTTTAATCCCATGTATACTTCCAAAGGTTCTACTTGATTGTTATAAGTGTGGCATCTCCACTCCATTGGGATCATATATCATCCCCCCTGCACCTTCCACCCCTAGATTTCCCTTCAATGCTCCATAAAAAAATAGAATCGTTTTGGCATGATATTGTCTCTTAATTGTAAATACTAATTCATTGAGCATGAGTTTCCACTAAGGGTTTTGGGGGGGGATGATTGAGGACGTTGAGGGATGAAAATATCTCTAACTAAGAATACCATTGACCCACTCCTTCTCTACTTGATCTATTCCCTCGAGGGATTATGGATTGCACCCATTGGTACATATGGATTTAGATAAAATACTACAAGATAAATAATGGATGTTGGGGACAAGGAGATATGTATTCTGGAAGACTGATTTATTCCGTGTTATCCAAAGTTCCCAAAAAATGAATTTTGGCAGAGCTTTCCAGAGTCACGCAAGCATGGGAGTTTTGAAGAAACTACCTATATATGTTTTTTTCCAATGTAAGAACATAGAATTCCAATTTGAGGGGAAGTTGTTTCGTGACTGCAAACTTGTGTATAAGAGATTTGAAACCTACTTGGAGAAAGAACAGTAAAAAAGAGGTATGTGTTGATTTGGTGGATATTTTATAGAGAGAACATATTGATGGTCTATCCTTGCAAAATTAATTTTGTTAATGAATTAACATGGATCTAGACCTAGCATAAATCATTTATCTTGGGGAGATAATCTCCTTGCCAAATATGATCCCATATCTTGGATCGAGGCGGTCCAGAGTTTCCCTTTAGGAGTTGTTGAAATTGTCTTTAACCAAATATATTTTACAACCCCAACAATGCTCAATACTCTAAACAGAGTCAATCAGTGCACATCTCGTAAGGAGACGATGGAGCATAATGATTGAGGGGCCCAAATTCTCTTGGGGGATGATTTTCCTCCAACCTTGCCACTTGCCATTTTCTACTCGGACTGAGAGATATGATAGTTTGGTGAGTCCATTTCTATTCCCCAATCCTTTAGGAGATGCAGGTCCTTTCAATTTTCCAATGGGGAATTCCACATGATACTTTCAGTCCATAGATTGATGGAAGCCTCATTTGATATCAACCAGGATAATTGACATTGAATTAAAGGAGCAGTTTCTTTGATGAGTTTCCATAATGGAGATCCTTTGGAATTTGAAATAGGTGCATCAATACATTGAAGTCTATAGAAATTGAAGTATCTAGAGAGAAGGGCATGCTTCCACCATTCATTTATCTTAGAGATCAAATGCCATACAAATTTTTCACCCAAAGCAACATTCATAAGGGAGGGGCCCCTGATAGCTAATCCACCTTTGTCCATTGGCTAGAAAACTATTGACCAATTGATTAAGAGGAATGTTTTTGTACTTGTGTTTCCTCCTTCCCATAGGAATCACATGTTGTTCTTGGCCATTTTATCAACAACCCCTTTAGGATCTAGAAGAGTTGCACACTGAAAAATGGTTAGAGAGGAAGGAACTGAATTGATTAAAACTATTTTACCTACGTGATTAAGCCATATTTCTCCCCACTTATGGATACAGTCTTCCAGTTTTCTAATATCCTCTTACCAAACTTGGGAGGTGGTATTTTTGAAATTAATTTCCATGCTCAAGTATTTAAAGGAATACCAAACCCTTGCAACAGGAAAGCCAAAAATACTGGATATTTTATGTTGTAGTGCCCATGTAATATTCCATCCATAAATTTTACTTTTGATGTAGTTGATATGTCCTTTTGATGCCATTAAGAAGATGTTAAATACATTTTTAAACCTCTTCGAAATTATTGATGATGGAACCCCTAAAATAAGTGCAGCGTCAGTAAATTATGAATGATTGATTCCATTTACCCATCTTTCCAAGTGTATCCCTGGGAGTCTCCCCATTCGTGTTTCATGTTCAAGCTTTCTTCTTAAATATTATTCCATTAATATATATAAAGAAGGGGATAGGGGAAAACCCTGATGTAGACCTATGCTAGATTGGAAAAATGGACTCGGTCTTCCATTTATCATTGGTGCTATCCACGGGGAGCTTATACGAGCTTGAATCCATTCTATGAAGGCTTCTTTGAATCCAAATGTCCTAACGACAATGAAAATAAAAGAGTTCCTTACCTGGTCAAAAGCATTGGCCATGTCCAATTTGATAACCATCCCTTTTCTTTGTTGTTGCAACTATTGTAGATGGCCTCTTGTACTAGCATGATATTATCTACATTTTTTCTATTTTCCATGAATCCTCCTTGATTTTGAGATATAAGTATTGGGAGCAAAGGATATATTATGTTTGTGATTGTTTTTGTGAGAATTGTGTAGGTAGGTTTTCAGAGAGAGATCAATCAGAACTGATAAAATTTTGACGGATTTACTTCCTTATGGATTAGGGAAAGAAACGTTTAATTTATGGCACCACTAAATTTTTTCTTCTTAAGGGTATAATTGAGCATTTTTTTTAGGTCATACTTGATCATCTCCTAAAATACATTGAATAAGTGGATGAAGGATCAATCTGGTCCATGAGCCTTATCCTTCCCAAGTCCCTAGACAACCTGGGAGATTTCATCTTTGGTGATTTCCTTAAGAAACACTACATTCTCTTCTAGTGACACATAGCTTGATACGTTTTCCAACATGATTTTCTTACTTGTATCCACATATTCCTCAATCTTCTGAGAGTAGAGTCTTCCATAGTAATGCGATATTCCCTCCTTAATCTGCTCATAATCATCAGTTGTTTGCCCAGATTCTAATTGTATTTTACTAATTGTATTTTTGTGACACCTATATTGTGATTGTTTATGAAATAATGAGGTATTCATATAACCTGATCAAATCCAAAGGATTTAGGACTTAAGTCTCCATTATTCTTCTTCCTTTCTGAAAGAAGCATGCACATTTTGACAAGCCTCTCTTTCTAGCTGCATAATACTTTTTTTTACTTCATTTTCTTCCATTGCTTGTTGGATGTTCTCCAACTCTTGGATAATATTGAATATTTCCTAGAAAGGTGGGATGAAAGATGAATTAGCTCATGATTTTAGGGATTTGTTTGTAACATTCCCTAGCTTAACCCAGGAGCATTACTTGCGTAAAATACACATAGAAAGAAAATTGTATGCTAACTAATTTCATGTAGCTTACTAGCTATGATTTATACACATATTTGACCATATTATGATACCCATAATTAAATGCATCTACAACATTCTAAATGAACATGAATGCATGTAATAAACTCATTCAAAAAAACAAATAAACCATTTACATAGAAAGAGTTAAGCACAACAATTAAACTCATGAAATAACTTAGAAAATAGATAAACACTTATCTTTTAAAACACTTTTGCAACCAGCTTCTTGGGAAGGACGTTCCACCCAACCTTAGACTTTTTTTTCCATATCTCAACAACAAGTCACCCTTGAGTTGGGGCTGGGAATCTACAAAATAAGGGTGCCTCTCCATTCCACTCACAGATCACTATCACATAACCCATTGGAATTCTCCTACATTTTTCCAGAATTTCCTCTAGATCTCATCCTCTTGCCATGCCCAACCCAAGGAATATACCCCTTGATCACTACTCTTGCTCCATTGGGAATCCCATTATTTTATCAAGGTCTCTTTGGCACAGGTAATCAAGAATCTCTTTGTTGGGAACTCAAGGAAAACTACCAACAACCAACAACAACCACTTGCTATTAGAGTGGAACTCATTTAGGAGTTCATTGTTCATGCTTGACAACCTATCTCTTCAATTGTCAGCTCCAAAACTCTCCAAAAACACTCCATCATGCTCCATAATTTTCCCCAACCTTATTGGTCTAGTTCCAGTGATCGTTTTTTGTTCTCCCTTGTTGTTCATGCAAAAATTGAATGTGTAAAATTGTTTGTAAATTCCCATACGAATTTCCTCCATTTTCAAAAGACAGTTGACTACTTCCTCTACCCAATGTTGATTGTTTTTCGTCCCCCTGTTCTCTCCCATAACTATAGGATGTGACTCTCACACCCACCCTCTTACATGAGTTTAATGATTGGGCTTTCATACACTCAAATAGAAAATTAGAAGTTATCCCCAAATGATAATAATTCAAGAAAATGGGTTGAAGTAATACACATAATCAATTTCCCCCCCTTGGAACCCTCTTAGAAACTCTCTTCTCTTGTAGAAAACTCATCCCACGTCTATGTCCATATCCCCAGTAGATGGTATAACATTATATTTATTAAAAATCAGAAAATACCTTTTTCATATCACATCGCTTGGACATAGTCACATTCATATCTACATTATGCATTAATTAAACTGGGGATTATAGTGGGGATGTTACATTCCCCCTTCCCTACAATTGTGAAATTTCCTCGATGCACTACACCATTCCGAAATACATATACAAATTTACATCACAATACTTAGAAAATAAAAATTCTACAATTTGTTTGCTCTCCAATAACAGTCCCAATCATAATCTCTCGTTCTTCTCACTTTGATAACCCAAGAATGTGCCCCCTTCACTTCCTTCATTCCATCTGGATGCACCATTCTTTTTTCAAGGATATCAACATAGGTGACCAAGAATTTTGATATCAGGATCCAGAACTCTAGCTTCCCAAAAATGGAGTTTTGCAATCGTAGCTTTTGTTTTCTTCAAAACTGACAAAAAATTAAGGTTATTCCTCCTGCATAGTTTCTTCATGATCCCATGTTGCATCTTCATGACTATATCAGGTCCATTGAACCTTTGCCATCCCTATGGCTTTATTCCTAAGAACTTTGACTCTGGTCCATGTTGGGCAATTCAATTGCTTAAATTGCTTTCTTTTAATTATCAACTAGGGGTGCTCGTAAGCTTGTGATGATGCCAGGAAAAATATATGTAGGAGTAGGCATCTAACTCTAATATACAAAAATTCAATCAAATCCTAACTCTTTCATTCCACTTAATAAGACTTAGTTGTTGTAGGAAAGAAAACACTAGCTCCCTTACAGGAGGTCCTCTCATGATGTTTCACAAAACCTATCAACAATCAAGATCATCAAGTAAACAC
>ML797595.1:264463-280414 GCA_009831015.1 Picea engelmannii | reverse complement strand
TGATGTTTCACAAAACCTATCAACAATCAAGATCATCAAGTAAACACTCATGCATTGAAAATAAATACACTTAAAAAGGATTAGTTGTTGTAGGCATGAAAACAATAGCTCCCTTACAGGAGGTCTTCTCGTAATGTTTTAAACAACCTATCAACAATCAAGATCATCAAATAATTCTAATAAAAACAATAAAGCATATAAACCTATTCAAAGTATTAGAACAATAAGAAAATGCTACTATGATCTATTTGAAGTGAGCTCAATTCTCTCAAGAACAAAGTAACACATAAACTAAAGAATTCTAAATCTAAACTAGAGAATGGAAACTAATGTGAAAATAAAGCTTGATTCTTATTCAATCATAAGTTGGACACAATGCTCCACGAGTCCTCCCCTTTGAAATGGAAGAGGCACTCCTATTTATACAAAAAATTAAGATAACTTAGATCCACAAATCACTCCTAGGTCCACAAATGTCTCATTTGGTTACAACCATGTGCTCACACCTATCAAGTGATATCTCTACAAATCCTCTCACAAATATTTCTTTCATGATTAATCTCCATCCAAGATACTTGAGTAGATCTCCAAATCTTCATCAAATCTTCAAAGNNTTGAAGAGGAAATTCGAATTTGAGTCTTGATGGTCAAATTTGACTTGGTTGGAGTCTTCAAATACACCTGTAAACATCATGAAACTCATCCCACTTTCATATATAAGTGTAAACATGTCATTTTTCCAATATTTAATCATAAATTTACTCAAAAACACTAAAATAGATGCATTAGAAAATAATATGTATAAAACCCATGTAATCATGAAAATGGTTTAATGTAAGGGTATGGGAAAGCGGAATATGGTTAAAAGTGAAGTGAAAGTGAATTGAAAGTGAATTGAAAGTGAAGTGAAAGGTTGGTAAAAATATGGTACTTTGGCGACCCAACAGTCCAGTATGCGTACCAGTTCCACCTAGAAATCCCCTTAGTGTTCCACTTGGATCACAGTCCAATCAATTATGTGGTTAGGGTCAGGCACATATTTTTTTAACAATTATACATGAAATACATTATGCACTTTCATGGATGCAAGAAATGTTAACATATATGAAACTAGCCCTATCTTCCCTAATATTTTGAAAGGCCCACAATATCTTGCCTCCAACTTTGGGAAACAACCTAATCTTATCGAACTTATTTTCACTTTCACTTTTAGGAAAACATGCTCTCCCACTTTTAAATCCCTAAAAAATATGTTCTTGTCGGCATAACTTTTCTTCTTATCCTGGTCAACCTTTAAATTCTACATGATCCTTATCATCTGCTCTTCCATTTCCTTTAAAAAATATGGCCCAATGAAATCTCTATTTGTTGAGTTATCCTAACTCACTAGTGTGTTACACTTCCTTCCATACAATGATTCAAATGGGCTCATTTTTCATGTGGATTATGTTGGTCCTAAGGTCTACACCTGATTGCTACAGGGAAGAGCTAGGCTACCAAAAGTGTTGGAATGATTGGTTTTTATGAATTTTTTTTTTTTTTTGAATGGTTGGATGATAGATAGGTTTTCAAGGGCATAGACCTAGTTGGATTGTTTAACAATATAACTATAAGGTTTCCCTTAGCTAGTGGCATGCATTTTGGTAAGAAGATAAAGATATGGAGATAAACAGAGGAAACACAAACAAGCATAAAATTTTCCACTTGTTGTATGAAATTTCAAACTTGAAATAATATTTCAAATCCAAAACATGTACCTAGAAACAAATCATCCAAACATGTTGTATTACAATAAACTATTCACTGAAACAATAGTTGAGATCAGGTTGCATGACAACAAACATTTCATTGAGACAATAGCTGAAAGGAAAAGAAACAACACTTTGCAATCATTTCAATTTGCATCTAGATAAGATAAGAAGACACACAAAATTTTATAAAACACGGTCTATCACCAAAAATTATATTCACCAGGTGGGAAACTTAACGTTTTGATGATTCAAGGCCCAACCAAAATCCTTATGCTTGATCTCCCCAAAACCTGAACCCCTTTACATTCAAAGATCCATCTATTTATCTTTCTCCAGAGAGGGTTTGATTACCTATCTAGGATCTAAACTCTAAATTTCAACTTTTCATCACAATCAGATCCTCTAGATACAACTTCATTGTTACTGCCTAATTACATTTCATAAACATTTTTTTTAAATGAGTGGATTGAGATGAAGTTATAGTTCATAACTCCCCATCAATTTGACCTAAAAAACATTATTCTTATAAAAAAATAGCTACTAATTTCAAGTGGTTGTAGTACCTCTAACTAAACCCAAACAAAATTATATTAGTGCAACTGGAACTTATTGTTGATAACTGAAGTAAAACAAATGCATAGAAAAAAGTATTCACAAGTTATAGCTAGTAGTTGACTTTGCATGGATTCCCACGTAGACCAAAAACTGGAGACACACCCTAAAACATTGTAGACTAAGTTGGCACATATCTCGATTTATGTTACTCTTTGACAATGGTAAACACTTAGATTATCTCCTTCAAGAACATGCATGTTTTATGATGCTTCTTTTGCAGCTTTTGATACTTTTGTGTATTGCAGCTCAAGCGCCTGCTTTTGTTGCTACATATTCTGGATTTTATGCCTCATGTCATCATTTTTCCTCTTGAGAAATTGCACCTGGTGGTTGTCATCCATATCCCTGTCATCTTCAACTTTTGGCTTGATTAATGTCTTTACTTTGCTTCCATTCTAGATCTCTTGCTCTTCTTCTGCAACGAGTTTATTTATGTCAATGGAAAGCTTGGATTTCCTTGGTCTCATTTCATATCTGGGTGTTTTCTCAGGTTTTTTATCAGTGGTGTTTCTCACATATTCCTACACCATTACCATTTTTCCTTTGATCTCTAGTTTGAAATCCTATGGATCTTGCTTAGGGGTCAGCTCTGCATCTGTATTTATGTCATCAGAATCATGCTCAGTGTATGGACCAAATCCCATCACATTTTTTTTTGATTCGGGATCTATAGTGTACTTTGTTTTTACAGTAGCATATTTGACACCTGAGGTCTCCCCTTCATTTCATTTCTGCCTTGCCTTATCCCCTGTCACCCATTTCAATGTATGTATATCCATCTACTCCATATTAGCATATTCAAATAGGTATTCATTTGCATCCTAATCATCAATAACTATGGGATTTTGGTATTTTAAGGATGGATTCAACAATCCCTTATAATTCAACTTCAACTAGTTAGTGAGCCTGGTTTTTCTGTTGTGTTTGCTTGGAATTCCAAGGGCATGGATCACCTTTCTCTTTTTTCTTTGTTTTGCCTCATGGAATTCCTTAATCGGGGTGTCTACTGCCACAAATTTTGCTGCAACAATCTAAAGACTGGTTGGTTTAGTCCTCCTCTGTCTGCTTATTTTTTACGTGGGATTTTTGTCTTGTTGCATGGTAGTGGGCATAGTTTTATCCTTAGACTGTTCAGGTGAAAGTAGGCCTGCTATTTTGGCATGTTCTTCTCCCAGTCTGGTATATTTCATGGCATACACTTTTCCACTTTCCCTCTCCCTCTGTTTTTTTGTAGAGGACCTTAATTTTCTTTGAGGGATTTCCTCTCTTAGTGGAGTAACTAATATTGATTTCTCACATCAAGTTCCACCTTTTTTAGGTGTGGTCTTCTTTTTTTCTTGTTGGGTAGCTTTTTATGAACACCCAGGTTCAGGAGAAAACCTAGTATCTTGGTTAGCCTTGTCCCTCTGTTCTTTTGGTCATGGATCAACTTCATGTCCTACCTTCTGTAACCCTAAAGACTCCATAAAATACTTGTAAGGAATTTCTATTTCTCTTAAAGTAAAGAGGGACAGTATTTTAATGAAACCCTGGTGATACAGGATTCTATGCGTATATTATGGGTAATTATGGATTCTATTGGAAATTTAAGTTAATATCTTAAGAAAATAGAAGGGGAGGTTTAGTTCCTTGTCACCATTTAAGTGCTTAAGGAATTTAATGTGATAAAAGTGAATGATTGAGAATCTACCTTCGCCCATGATATACCTTTGAATTGTAGTGATAATTCCCCTCCACTCTTCTTTAAACTGAGTGAATTTGAGTTGAAGTGTCAGTTCATAACTCCCCATAACTTTGACCTCAAAAACATTATTCTTATAAAAAAAAATAGAAAATTATTGCGAGTGGCAGTAGTACCTCGACCTAAAACCAAACAAAATTATATCAATGCAACTGGAACTTATTGTTGATAACTGAAGTAAAACAAATGCATAGAAAAAAGTATTCATAAGTTGTAGCTAGCATTTGACCTTGCATGGATGCCCACGTAGACCAAAAACTGGAGACAAACCCTAAAAATTTGTAGAATAAGTTGTCACGGATCTCGATTTGTTTTACCCTTTGACAAAAGTAGACACTCAGATTATCTCCTTCAATAACATGCATGTTTTTTTATGCTTCTTTTGCGGATTTTGATATTTTTTATGCATCTTTGTGTATTGTAGCTCAAGCACCTGGTTTTGTTGCTGCAGATTCTGGATGTGTTGCCTCATGTCATCAATTTGCTTCTTGAGAGCTTGCACCTGGTGGTTGTCATCCATCTCCCTGTCAACTTCAAGTTTTGGCTTGATTAATGTATTTAGTTTTCTTCCATTCTTGAGCCCCTTCTCTTCTTCTGCAATAGGTTTATTTAGGTCAATGGAAAGCTTGGATTTCCTTGGTCTCATTTCATATCTACATGCTTTCTCAAGTTTTTTATCAGTGGTGTTTCTCACATATTGTGGAACCTTCTCAGGGGTTAGCTCTACATATGGATTTATGTCATCAGAATCCTGCTCAGTGTCTGGACCAAATCCCATCACATTTTTTTTCTGACTTGGGATCTGCAGTGTACTATGTTTATACAACAACATATTTGACACCTGAGGTCTCCCATTCACTGTATTGTTTCCTTGACTTATCCCCTATCATCCCTTTCAATGTATGTATATCCATATCCTCCATATTGGAAAATTTGGAGAGGTCTTCATCTATATCATGATCATCAATCACTAAGGGATTTGGGTCTTTCGAGGATGGATCAATTAATTCCTTTTAATTCAATCTCAACTAGTTAGTGAGCCTGGTTTTTCTGTTGTGTTTTCTTGGCATTCTAGGGGCCTGACTCACCTTTCTATTTTTTCTTTCTTTGGCCTCAGGGGATTCCTTAATCAGTGTGTCTACTGATAGAAATTTTCCTGCAATAATCTCATGACTAGATGGTTTAGTCCTCCAATGTAAGCTTGTTGTTTACTTGGGATTTTTGTCTTGTTGCATGGTGGTGGGCATAATTTTATCCTCATAATGTTTAGGTGATGGTGGGCCTGCTGGTTTGGCATGTTCTTCTCCCTGTCTAGTATAGTTCATGACATATACGTTGACACTTTCCCTATCCCTTTGTTTTGTTGTAGAGGACCTTAATTGTATTCAAGGGATTTCCTCTCTTAGTGGAGTAACTAATCTTGCTTTGTGAGATCAAGTTCCCCCTTTTTTTAGGTGTGATAATTTTTTTGTCTTGCTGGGTAGATTTTGATGAACACCCAGGTTCAGGAGAAAACCTAGTAGCTTGGTTAGCCTCGTCCTTCTTTTCTTTTGGTCATGGATCAACTTCATGTCCTTCCTTCTGTAACCCTAAAGACTCCAAAAAATACTTGCAGGGAATTTCTATTTTGTTTAAAGTAAAGAGAACCGGTATTTTAATGAACCCTTGGTGATACAGGCTTCTATGTGTAGATTATGGGTAATTTTGGATTTTATTGGACATTTTAGTTAATCTCTTAAGAAAATATAAGGGGGGGTTTAGTTCCTTGTCACCGTTTAAGTGCATAAGTAACATAATGTGATAACAATGAATGATTTTGAATCTAACTTCACCCATGATATACTTTTGAACGGTAGTGATAATGCTCATCCACTCTTCTTTAATCCATAGGATTGAGATGTCTAGCTCCAATCAGGGTTTTGGTGTTCTGCCAATAGAAATTTATTGTAAACTTCGGCTCACAATTTTCCCTTTTTAAACCATCTCTCACCACTGATCGGGAGAGTGCACGCTCCAACGATGAAGTGCTATGTAAAGTGAATGGTGGTGTCCCCGAGTTGAGTATGAAACCCATCGAAGTTCTACGTGAATATTAGGACCATTCCTGTGTGATGTCCGTTGAATGTGCATATAAAGTCAAATCATTATTGTCGAATAAATATATCTCTTATTTCTGGTATTGCTTTGAACAGTTCGAGCCTTGTTGGCTTTGTTCTATTCAATTGCCAATGCTCTTGGGGTGACACCACTGTGTTCTAGCTGCTCTTGCTGAGAGTGGTGGTCAAATGTATGTGTTTTTTTGGGTTTGCTTACCACCTGTAATAATAACCACACACAACCCTACAATAATAATAACTCGAGGCACAAACATGCATGATATTAGAACGAAAATTGTAATGATGACTAAACTGGTGGAAATGTGCATGATATCGAGTGCATAGGGAGATGCAAATGCATGTGAGGCACCAACACATCGTTATTTAAACTTTGAATATTTTTAGAATGTTAAAACTCATAAAATGGTTTATGCTCAACTATTTGCAAGAATGGGGGAATTCTTGCAATCAGTATCTTTTTGCATCAATAGGCCTAAGTTAACCTATTTGCAACCCAACAATCATAACCATGGTGATGTGACTTATTCAATTCAAATCATGACTTGTATTAACATTATAAAGAGAAAGGAAATGATGAAAATCAAATAGGAAGATAAAAAAAAATTGAAATGACTCAACACACCATGAAGAAAAACTAAGTAGAAACTAGGTTGACAAATGGATGGGATGATTGGAGGAACAGAAGGAAAAGATGCAGAGCTAGGATTTAATATTGTCTCCAACTAGGGATAAAAATTCCCTATGAGGTGCTAAGAACATCAGACTGTGTTCCTTAGTTCTTTATTTTTTTCCCTCCTACCACCAATCACTTTACTCTGTTTACCAACCCTGTTACTTGTTTTATTTAAGCCAAAACTCAAATTTTCAACTATACACCAGTGCCTTTTATTCAAACTAAAATATTGAATCAAACTGGAAATCAAAACAACTATGTATAGAATGAACCACCTTTGGTTCATTAGGAAAAATAATGCTTTAGGAAGTGCCCATTGACTAGGCCTCCAAATATCTCAGTGTCATCCAGATTTTGCAATATAAATGTATTATTATCGAGAACTTTGGACACTTTGAAGGGACCAAACCAAATTTTATCGAACTTACCATTCTTGGGTTTTCCCTCCCTCATGGCATCCCACCTCATAATCAAGTCACCTTCTTGAAAGGTATATTTTTTGGTTTTCATGTCAAAGGTTGCCTTGACCTTGCTCTAGTATGCCTCAGTCTTCTCATTTAATTCTTCTATCATTTCCTGAACTTCAATAATATGAAAAATTCTCCTTTGAATTTCATTAGGCTCCTCCACTTACTCCTATAGAAATTTCAATACTGGTAGACCAAGTTGGGTTGGAAAACAACATCCAACCCATAGACTACCTGAAATAGAGACTTACCCAGTGAATTATTAGTGCTAATCCTATCATCCCACAAGGCATATTTCAATTTGGAATCCCATGATTTTTTATTTTCATCTAGCAGTTTCTTGATGATCCTGATGAGGGTTTTATTTCATGATTATGCCAACCCATTCCCTTGTGGGTAATATGGTGTAGAGTGTGTCAAGATAATGTTGTAATTTCCACATAAATAAATCATGGACTTGGATTTGAATGTTTGAGTGTTGTCTGTTACTAATTTCCTAGGGCATCCAAACCTGGAAAAGATGTTTGTCTCTAAAACGTTAATGATCAATTTATTAGTGGCATTCCTGGTAGGAACAAATTCAATCCACTTTCTGAAGTAGCCAGTGGTAGAAAGAACCCACCTGTGTTGTCCAATGGAGGGTGGGTTTATCTCACCTATGAAATCTAGGCCCCATTGTTGAAATGGACCACTAGCAGCAATGGATTTCAGGGGCAGTGAAAGAAATTTATGTTTTCCAGCAAATTTCTAACATTCTTCACAAGCTCTGACCAGGAAAACACATCAGAAAAGATGGTGGACTAGTAGTATCCAGACCTTATAAATTTGAGGGTTGTAGCTTTCCAATGTCGGTTCCCTCCCAAAAATCCTATATGCATATCTATTATGACTTATTTTGACTCATCTCCATCCATACATTTTAGCAAAATACCAGCAGGGTCTTTCCAATATAAATTCTGGTTTAAAATGTAGTGATTTACAACCTTCAATTTAAGAGATCTAGTTTTGGATTTTTCCAACTCTGGTGGGCATATTAGGTTCTTTAAAAACAAAAAATATCTCTATACCAAGGTGAAAGATAATTTTTATCAAGTACCAGCATGGTGTTCTTCTCGACCTGCATAAGTGGAACATCTGACTGGTTGGAGGTGTGGTGTAATTCCAATGCTTTGCAATTTGAATTAGATAACAGTTTTTCAAGGCCCTGACCCTTGATTATCTTAGTGGGATTTATATGCAGGTCATATTCTAAAATTTTTACAATCCACTTGCCCCTCTTCCCCCCACTGTCTAGAAGGACAAATATTTCCTTCACACTGCTGCTAGGAACATAAGTTGCTATGTTGGACTGCAGAACATACACCTTGAATGACTTCAAATATTTCACTAAGGCATAGGCATGCTTCTCCAATATGTCATATTTTAGTTCATCATGCTTGAGTGCTTTGTTAAGTAAGGAAATGGGTTTTTTGTGCCCTTCTTCATTCTTTTGCAACAATATAACAACAATAGTCTCCTCAGAGGCAAAGGACAAAATCAGGAATTCTTTGGAATAGTCTGGACTAACCAGAATAGGGGCTTCAATCAGAGCCTGCTTAATCCTATCGAAGGATGATTTGTCTTCCTGTGCCCATTTAATGTCAACATCCTTTTTTGGCATGTTAATAATATGTCTGATGATTTCAACAAAATTTGGTAAAAAGCGCCTCAAGTGATTTATTTTTACTATAAAAGATAGTATGGCCTTCTTATTCCTAGGGATGTCAACTTTATGAATTGCATCTACAATTTCTAGGTCTATCTTTATCCCCTTGTATATATAATTTGGCCTAAGATCTTTCCTTCTAACATAGTAAAGTGTGATCTTTTGGGATTCAAAGAGATTCCATACCTTATGCATTTTTGAAATATTTTCTCCGGGTGTTTTAGAAGTTCATCATCATATTTTGAGAAGATGTTGATGTCATCAAGATATATAACCATGAACTTGTCCTTCTCACCCACAAATGCAATGTCCATGGCCCTCTGAAAGGTGGATCCTACATTCATCAGGCCAAAGGAATTTTTTTCATACATGAATTTTCCCCATGGGGTGGTGAAGGAAGTTTTCTCTTTATCTTCTTATAGCACTAATATTTGGTTGTATCCAGAATAACCATCCAACATGGAAATTTTGTGGGAACCTACTACCCTTTACAAAATGTGGTCCATCTTGGGCAATGGATAGTTTTCTTTCAACGAACACTTGTTCGGGTTTCTGAAATCCACACACAAGTGTATTTATCCACTCTTTTTCATGACAGGTACAAAGTTGGCTACCCAATCTAAATATCTCAGGGGCACTATGAGTTTGGCATCAAGCATCCTTTTCAATTATTTTTCAATAATAGACATTAACAGAGGATTAAATTGTCTAATTTTTTGCTTAAATGGCTTTGATCCCACCTTCAGAGGAATCTTGTGTTGAATGATGTCAATATCAAAGGTCTTCAAGTCCTCATAAGACCATCCGAAAATATCAGCAAAAATTTTCATAAGGCTGACATACATGTCTCTCTTCTCATCTCGGAGTGCTCTGGATATCTTGACAAATTTGGGATCTACAGTTGTCCCAATATTGCAGTCTACAACCTCATGTTTCTAACTTTTCATGACATATTTCCTGGAGACATCGTTTTTGTCAAAAAGTCCCTCCAATGGTACTAAACCCCATGTAATATGATTTTTTTTAGCTCCACAATTTTGTGACCATCCACCTTGTTCAGAAAAGGATGTGCCTGTTGATTTTCTATTTCCTCATCCTCGTTCTCTTGGTCAATGGAAATATTTGAAAATTCCTCAATGGTTTGCAGAAATATTTTGAGCTCCATATCATCACTAAATACCTTCCAATGATTGACATTGGCTGGTATAGCTTTTCTATGCCTGACCTCCACCTCATATTTTCTATTTGGACCAATGGAAGGCCTGAAGGTAATAGCAACTAGAGATAAAGAGTCTTCCCTCTGATTGGCATATCTGGGGATAAAGGAAATATTAAAAGCTAAAAATAAATTGTCAAATATGTCCCATACCTCATTTGTGTACTGTCTTAGCCTCAATTTCTTTGTTTGACAAATGTCCTTTACTTGATTGGAAATCAATTCAGAATGACCAAAGAATGCCAATTTGTCAATGGTCTTGTCTTTAGCAGCTCTCAACTCTAGCACCAAGGCTTCATACTCTACTATGTTATTGATTGTTTCAAATTCTAATATGTATGAGACTGACACCACCTCTTTTGAAGGGGAAATGAGAACTATGATAGCACTAGAACCCTTATTTGAAGATGAGCCATCAAAGTACATATTCCAGGATGCATTTCCTTGGTCTACCTCTGGTTGATTTATGAATTTGTTGACTGATATTTCTGGAGCATCATCATTAATATGAAAAATAGATGACCCAATTTCATCCTCAACAACATAAATTAGATGATTACCTAGATTATGATGATCAATCACAATGTATGCCAACCTGAATTATTTATACAATCTTCTTTTTTCTCCTCCAAAAATAGGGATGGTCACATATGTAAGATTCATCTGCAAGGATCCTCCTACTTTCTTATCCCAAGACCTAGATAACATCATGCCAAACTTGGGGGGTATATCAGTGACAACAATATCCATAACCATGATTTTCATGGGAAATTGAGATAGTGAAACAACCATATCCTTAATTAATCCCAACCATTTAACCTTTTTGGAATCAAAAGAATAAAGGTCATGGTATGGCCTAGTAATTTCTATCCCTAGATCCTCCATAAAAACCTTAAGCATGAAATTATGAGAGGCCCCTAAGTCCATTAGAAAATTATGTAGGATTTTGTCATGTACATTCAAGGATATATAAAAATGTGGGGAAGCATCAAAACCATCTTCATTGTGTGGGACAACAATGATAGTAGGGTTCTCATACTACAAGCTTATCACATCAGTTGAGATAGCAGGAGAAAGATGTTTCAAAACCATCATAATAGAGTTCTTGAAAGGCTCATTTTTCAGTAATTATGTCAAAGGTAAAAGGATCTTGATCTTACTTATCCCATGCTCTATGTTAAAATGATTTGGTTGTCTTTCTGCTTCTTTTAACTCTGGAACAACAGGTTTGGATGGTTGTGGTTGATCAACTTTGTTTGATGTGTCTTTTTTTTCTTTTCTTGGGAGGAAGATATGATTTTTTATTCATAATAGGTGCATTTTTTTTTGGACCCCCTGGCCTAGGCCTTAAATCATACTTATTTTTGGAATAGATTTGAAATATATCTTCTCCCTTTACATCATCATCAAACTGGTTTGACAACTGAGAGATTTCATAGTCCTTTGTGTTATATGACTAGGATAGAGGTCAGTTTCATTAAAATGTACAGCATAATCATCCCCAGTGCCATTACCCTCATCCATCTCCTCAAATTCATTGTTCTCGAAAGGGGGAACAACTCTCTGATATTCAACATTTCTCCTCTCCCTCTGCATGATTTGAGGGGCATTATTAGGCCTTCTAAACTGATTGGTGTTTCTATTTACAACATCTTGATATGGTACTTTTGGTTTCTTAGCTTCCCATTTCAGTTTAGCTATTTATGAAGTCAAGTATTTCAAGGTTTGAGTCACCTCATCTATACTTGGGTTAGATTATGCTCAGTTGGAAGAAGAGGGAATCTCTTCCTTCTTCTTATTTTTGTCCCTATATTATTTTTTCTTCAATTTTTTTTATGCTAGGATGTTAGACTCAACCTGAATGGATTCCTCTTGCATAGACAACAAAGTGGTGGACCTCCTCTCCCTCAACAAAAGAGAAAATTATGCGTCAAATTCATTTGAAAAAGTGATCTTGAGGCTTCAGTTGTCTTGATCTCCTCATGGATCATGTTATACATTTTATTGAACCTCTTATTGAAGTCCAATACAGACTCACCATTCTTCCTTATTAAAGCCCCAAACTCAGTGATGTAGTACAAGTAATCTCTCATGTCTCCCCACTGTTTTAGAAAGGCCTCATCCAATGCTTCAATACATGTGATAGAAGTTGGGGTTACACCATGAAACCACTTTTGCACCTCTCCATCCAGTATTTGCACAAACAACATCATCCATACATCTGCATTTTCAATGTTAAAATTGTCTGCAAAGATTTAAAATGCTACTAGATGTTCCTCAACAGTCACATCTCCCTCACCATTGTATCTGGGAAGATATTTCATATAGTCACCAATTGGAAATGCATTTAATTTTTGAAGCAGCACCAAAGGTGCATACCTGGATGTAATGATGGATTTCATCCTATTGAAAGCCATGTTTGGGACAATTGGGCTTTGAGTTTGAGGAGGAGATGTAGGTGTAGTTTCTTGAGAGGAAGATGAGGTATAAGTTTATACAGGAGATGTCTGAGGGATAATTACAAGGGATCTTTCAAAAATAACAATCTCAAGCTCTTTTTTGTTGAGGACAGGGGAAACTTTTTCAGATGTAGACTTGCCTTTGGATGGAAAGGGGTTTCTCTGAGAAATGGTAGACTTCCTTAGTTTCATATTTGGATCATAATTTGGTGTGTCACCATTCAAGTCAAGGTTGAATTTTGAGGCTTTAGTATGCCCATTATTTGATTTCCTGGATCCCCTCTTGGGAGCCAGAATTCCTTAATAGATTTTCATTCAGTGGAGTCGCCGGGTGAAATATGGTAGTCATTTTTGTGCATGATCTTTGTTCACCATCAAAGATCATATCTGATCGTTTTCATTCTCCCAGGAAAATATACTTTGTTCCCCGACAACAACACCATAAGATGTTGGTCCTAAGGTATGCACCTTACAACTAAAGGGAAGAGCTAGGCCACCTCAAGTGTTGGAATGATTGGTTTTTATGAATTAATTTTGTTTGTTTTGAATGGTCAGTTGATAGATAGGTTTTCAAGGGAAGAGACCTAGTTGGATTGTTCACCAATATCACTATAAGGTTTCCCTTAGCTAATGGAATTCATTTTGGTAAGAAGATAAATATATGGATATAAAACAAAGGAAACACAAACAAGCATACAATTTGTCACTTGTATGATATTTCAGACTTCAAATAATATTTCATATCCAAAACATGTACCTGGACACAAATCATCCAAACAAGTTGTATTACAATAAACTATTCACTGAAACAATAGTTGAGATCAAGTTTCATGACAATAAACGGTTCATTGAGACAATAGTTGAAAGGAAAAGAAACAACACTTTGCATTCATTTCAATTTGCATCTAGATAAGAGAAGAAGACACAAAATATTTGAGAAAACATAATCTATCACCAAAATTTATATTCACCCTGTGGGAAACTTAACAGTTTTATGTTTCAAGGCCCAGCCAATCTCCTGATGCTTGATCTCCCCAAAAACTGAACCCTTTTACATTCAAAGATCCATCTATTTATCTCCCACCAAATGATCCAGGAGATCAAATTTTGCTCAAAATTCAAAGTGCCCAGAATCGCTTCAAATTGAATGGGAGCATAGGCCTCGTCATTACGAACCCAATGCAACTCATTTGGGTTCAAATGGACATTGGGAGAGAGATATATCGCATTCTGTTCAAAATGACAAACATGCAAAAAAAGGTGTGCTAACTGTACAATCTGTATAGTCCGTACGGACGCTGACTAGGCAGGTCATACGACATGTGGCAAGCAGTTGTGTGGATAGTTGGCATATTACATGGCATGTTTGCAACGAATGGGATGGTGACACATGGCCCAATCAATGGCCACCACATGTCACACACATGTTGGTTTAAAATTTATGCATTCAGCAGGACTCGACCCAGCGACCTCCGGGCAGGGGAAGAGCCTTGGGAAGGGCCACCGACCGACGCGCCACCACATGTACCTTGTAATATAAACAACGAATATTATATTTATGTTGAAATATATTATATGGTGGGCGCGGACCAGTCCGGGGCTTAGCCCCAGCCCCCGGTCCCGTGTATATACAATGTGACCACGTTATTATATGCGCGCTCTATTGTATAGCTCTTTCATTTGAACTGTCGGACACATGGTATGCGATGTGACCACATTATTATATGCGCACTCTATTGTATAGCCCTTTCATTTGAACCACCGGTCGCATGGTATGCGATGTGACCACGGGCGCACCTATGTTATAACTGTTTGAACTTTGGCCCTTTATTTATATTCGCGCAGTCGTATGGCGCTTCACATGCCCATGGGCCTTAGATGGTTAAGGGCTAGCGCGTAACCATGCGAAAATTTGTACCGGTCATGCAGTTGCATCCAGTGCTAAGTTTTTATGCTTAAATATGCGTGTGGTCTAGGTTGAGCCAACAAGGGTGTGTTTTGTAGATGCAGAGACAACAAGTTTGAAGGGGGGACTTGCAGGAAGCCCATCTTCTTCAATTTTTGGCCAAACGAGGTGCCGAAAAATCCCAGCTAGGGGTTTTTGGATGTTCTTGAAGCCATTGGAGCAGTCTATTTGGCATTTTGAGCATTGTAAAACACATTTTTTTTATCACTTTGATCAAATAATAAAAATGATCCATTGGAAGCTGGACCAGGAGATGTAGCCCAAGAGAGGAGTGAACTCCTTTATTATTTGTTGTGTTATGTGTTTTCTGTTCACTGTTTTTGCTGTTGTTTATATGCATCTTGAATGAGTAAATCCTATTAAGGTTGTGTTGCAAAGTTGATCCATTTTCATTTTAACACATAAAATTTAACTTGCAAATATTTTCAAGAATACAATTCTTCTTCATTTTTAGATCAAGTTGGTATCAGAGCATAGGTATTTTGAAGAC
The DNA here is from genome assembly GCA_009831015.1 of Picea engelmannii. Lineage (NCBI taxonomy): Eukaryota > Viridiplantae > Streptophyta > Pinopsida > Pinales > Pinaceae > Picea > Picea engelmannii. The sequence continues at coordinate 265,214 of ML797595.1, read as the reverse complement.
TTGATTATTTGCAAGTGTTTTCTTTTCTAATGCTCACAAGGTTGAAACTCACAAGAGGATAAGGTCAAATTGTAGAGCCAAGTTCTCATCCTTCAAGGAGAAAGCTTATATCATTATCACAAGTTTCAAGGAGGCATTCACCAAGTATGGCTCATGAAGAGAGTCATGAACATGTTCTTACAGAAGATGAAGATATCAGAAAGGTTGTCATGGAAATGAGAGAGATGATGAAAATCTTGATGGAAAGGAATACAAGGTTGCAAGGTGAAGGCTCCAACCCTTCAAAGCATAAGGGAGACAATCGTGATAAAACTCCAAATGGAAATGGAGGGAATGGTGCTTCTCCACCACCCTCTCCTCCATCTTCTTCTTCTTCTTCTTCTACCAATTCAAGACCTCTTTGGAATTATCCAAAGGGACATGGTAAAACTCCTTCACAAATTCCTTCGTTAAAGCTTGATATTAAATTCGAATTGCCAATGTACAAAAGTTAATGCTGAGAAATTAGATAATTGGATTCGTCAGATTGAGGTGTATTGTAGGATACAAAAAATTCAAGATGATGAAACTAAGATTCAGCTTTCTTCTTTAAGATTGGATAGTGCAGCACTCATTTGGTGGGAACCCAAGACTCAGGAGGACATGAAGAAACATGGTAAAATTTTAACCTCTTGGAATGATTTTATTGTTGCAATTAAAAGACAATTTTACCCATTGGCATATATGCAAAAGGCTACTATGGATTGGAAAA
>ML797595.1:221806-239195 GCA_009831015.1 Picea engelmannii | reverse complement strand
GACATTTTAGTTAGGCTCTTAAGAAAATAGAAGGGGAGGTTTAGTTCATTGTCACCATTTAAGTGCATGAGGAATATAATGTGATAACAGTGAACGATTGAGAATCTACCTTCTCCCATGATATACCTTTGAACTATAGTGAGAATGTCCCTCCACTCTTCTTTAATCCATATGATTGAAATCCCTGGATCCAATCAGGGTTTTGGTGTTCTTCCACCAGAAATTTATTGCAGACTTCGGCTGGAATTTTTCCCTTTTTAAACCATCTCTCACCACTGATCGAGAGAGCGCACGCTATAGCGATGAAGTGCTCTGTAATTTGAATGGTGGTGTCCCTGAGTTGAGTCTAAAACCCATCGATGTTCTGCGTGAAGATTAGGGCCACTTCTGTGTGATGTCCGTTGAAGACGCATATAAAGTCAAACCATTATCCTCTGATAAATATATCTCTTATTTTTGGTATTGATTCGAATAGTTCAATCCCTATTGGCTTTTTTTTGTTCAATTGCCAACGCTCTCGGGGTGACACCATTGTGTTCTAGTTTCTCCTACTAAGAGTGGTGGTCAAATGTATGCATTTTTCAAGCTTACTTACCACCTGTAATAATAACCACACACAACCCAACAATAATAATAACTTGAGGCACAAACATGCATGATATTAACATGAAACTTGTAATGATGACTGAACTGGTGGAAATGTGCACGATCTCGAGTGCACATGGAAATGAAAACGCATGTGAAACACCAACACAACGTTATTTAAACTTTTAAATATTGTTAGGATGTTAAAACTCGTAAAATAGTGTATGTTATGTTGATTGAAATAATGGGGGCATTCTTGCAATTAGTATATTTTTGCATCAATAGGCCTAAGTTAACTTGTTTGCAACCCAACAGTGACATAACCATGGTGATGTGACTTACTCAATTCAAATCATTACTTTTATTAACCTTATAAAGAGTAAGGAAATGATGAAAAGAAAATAGGAAGATAAAAACAAATTGAAATGACTCAACACACTATGAAGAAAAACTAGGTAGAAACTAGGTTGACAAATGGATGGGATGATTGGAGGAACATACGGAAAAGGTGCAGACCTAGGATTTAACAACTCGATACCCATTATTGTAATCCAAATCTGCGAAGTGGATGTACTCTTCCCACTTCAATGGTTGGTCCATCACATACATCATGAGCATGTCTTCAATTATCTTATTTGTCCTCTTTGTATGCCCATTAGACTTTGGGTGATACATTGTGATGAGATTTAAATTTGTTCCAAAACCTTTGAAAAAACCTTACCAGAAATTGGATGTAAGATTGGAATATATGTATGAAACTATTTCCTTGGGCACTCCATGTAGCTTGGAAACTTCTTTCATGTAGATATTTTCAATGTTTGTTTCCTTGTGTGTTGTATTCACAGGAATAAAATATGTTGCCTTAGTCAATTTGTCCACCACCACCATGATGGAATCATGATGCTTCATGGTTCTGTGTAGCTTTGTAATAAAATATATAGTGACCACTTCACACTTCCATCCTGTAATGGGTAATGGTTGTAATAGCCCCATTGGATGTCTATGCTATGTATTTTCCTTCTACCACCCTAGAGGTCGAGCTATCTAGTTAGCCACTTATTTCTTCATTCTCGGCCAAAAGTATTGGATCCTTATAGCTGTAATGGATTTATGATAACCTGGGTGCCGAACATATGGTGCATTGTGCATTTATCTCAGCACTATATTTTTCATCTCCATGGAAATCGACACATACACCTTGCCTCTATACAATAGGATTACATCCTCTTTCAATTCATAATTTTGAAATTTTTGTTGTAAATTGCCTTATTGTAAGTTTTCCTTTATTTGTAAATAATGTTGACCTGAATTTGTTGCTTCGAGAATTGTATCTTTTAAATATGTATTGCACATGCATATGGATTAAATATTTGTTTCATGAACTCTTCTACTGAATGCATTAGCTACCTGATTTTATTTTCCTTTGATGTGTTTAATTTCAAATTCATACTCACTAAGAAATTCCATCCATCTAATTTTCCTGGAATTTAATGTCGGTTGTCCAAATAAATGTTTCAGACCACAATGGTCTATCCTTAGCTCAAATATCCTCCCCATGAGGTAATGTATCTAAAATTTTAATGGATGTACAATAGCTGCTAACTATAGATCATGTGTAGCATAATTTCTCTCATGCTCTTTTAATTTTCAGGACGAATAACATACCACGTGCTATTTTTTATTGAGGACTCCACCGATCCCTTCCTTGAATGCATCCATGCACACTACAAAGTCTTCATCCAGATTTCAATATTTGATCTGGGCACACTTGTCAAAATATATTTCAACTGCTGAAAACTTTCTTCACACTTGGAATTCCATTCAAATTTCACTCCCTTCTTTTGCAAAGAAGTGATTTGGATTGAAATATTTGAAAACCCTTTTATGAATCTTCGGTAATAACCCACAAGAACCATAAATTATTTGACCTATGTCACATTTCTTGGCACTGTCCATCCTCTAATGGCCTCTATCTTCTTGGGATCAACTGTTATCCCATATGTTAAATAATATTCCCCAAGTAGTGAATCTTATTTTAATAAAAGATGCACTTACTTAACTTGGCATACAATTTATGCTCCCTTAAAACCTTTAGCACCATTCTTAAATGCTTTGCATGCTCCTCTTCAGACTTAGAGTAGATGATAATACCATCTAAGAAAACAATTACAAACTTGTCCAAGCACTCTCTGAACACTCCATTCATCAAACACATAAAAATATTTCAAGAATTTGATAGTCCAAATGGCACTACCATGAATTCATAATGCCCATGCCTTGTTCTGAATGTTGTCTTGTTGATATTTTCTTCCATTATCCTCACTTGATGATATTGTTGGGTATATGTTATATTCTTTGCATGTGTGTGTGTGGGTGCGTTAGATTCGACAACTACGTATGATGATTCCAACTTCCTTGGCCCTTTGTGTCATGTGCGTCAGGCGCTTTCCTGGGGGGGGTCCCAAGGGGTGCCAATTCCCCCCCCCCCTTGGTTACGTGCAACGTTCGACTTTAGGCAGTAGCCCGGAGCTGACGAGGTTCTGGGAAGCGCCCCGAAATTCATTTTTTTGGGCGGTTTTTTCCATTTTAGCGGATTTTTCTATTTTTAGCGGTTTCCTAAATTAATCCTGGATTAAGGGATTAGTGTTTTGGTAGCTACGGAATACCTAAAATATTGTATATATTGTATGGTGAATGTTGAAATTAATACAATGAAGAGTTGAAAGGTGTGGCATCAAGGAAGGTTGGTTTTCTCTCGGTTTAGGGTTTCCAGCGTAAATCTTTGTGTACTATGTGTATGAGAAATTGATTAATTTATGTTTTGCTTAAGAATTTTTATGCATTTCATTACTTCACAAGTTTAAAACTTACATGTGGTTTCAGAGCTCGTTTTTGGCTTCAGGGGGACGCCTTGTTGCTGAGGATTTGACTCGGTCTTGATAGATCAAGTTTATACTGGGTTTGTGATAAACCTGGGTTCAGTGGGAGATTTTGCAGTGGTGATTCGAGTGTAGAAAGAGGAATGGTGAGATCTTCTAGAATCGAGATAAATAATTTCAATGGGTAAAAACTTTGAGCTATGGAAGCTCAATATGGAGGACATTCTTGTAGACAAAGAACAATGGATCATCGTGGATCCTGGTACACATCTACTAGTATGCAGTCTACTGGCACACCGTCTGCTGGTACACAACCTACTAGTACACAAAATACTAGTACAAAAACTACTAGTACACAACCTACGGGTATGTCGAAGGAAGATTGGGAGAAGTTGGATAGAATATCAAGGAATAATATTCGAATCTGCCTGGTAGATTCGATGTTGTTGAATGTATCGGGAGAATCTACAGCCAAGGAACTATGGGATAAGTTAGGGAATTTGTATCAATCAAAGTCTATGGTAAACAAGTTGTTTCTTCGAAATAAGTTGTATCATATTAGGATGGAAGATGGAGATTCTGTGATAGAACATCTAAATGCCTTTAATACTCTGGTAATTCAACTGGTATCTGTTAATATTATGATTGTAGAAGAAGATAAGTGTATTAATTTTTTATGTTCTTTACCAAACTTTTGGAATAATCTAGTTGTAGAAATTGGTAGTACCGCTAAATCTACATTGAAGTATGAGGATGTAGTTTCATCCTTGTTATCTGAAGAGATGAGGAAAAAAATCATGGATGGTCAGAGCGCAGATGTTTTATTTGTAAGAGGTCGTACCCAAGACAGGAATCCCGGTAAGTCTTCGGGGGGGATATATAAATCTATAGGTAGATCTAATTCTCTAGGAAAATCTTTGAGCAAATGTTGGAAGTGTGATAAAACAATGCATTATAAGAAAGATTGCAGGTCTAAAAAGGTTGATAAACCAAAGGGATCCGATAATACCTCTTCCAAAGAGGCGAAAACCTCCATTGAAGAAGGAGGTGATATTTACCTAGCATCTACAGGTACACATGCAGACCATGGTGTATGGTTGATCAAATCAGGCACGTCATATCATATGACTCCTCACAAGGAGTGGTTATGTGAATATGAAAAATACGAGGGTGGTGATGTATTCCTAGGAGATGACTTGACATCCAAAATCATGGGGTGTAGAAGAGTTAATTTGTTGCTAAATGATGGAAGGATTATAACTCTCTCTGGGGTTCTACACATTCCAAAACTAGTCAGGAGCCTAATATATGTAAGCAATTTGGATGATGCAGGAGTGGATAATGTACTGGGAAAGGGCACTTGCAAGATGGTACGAGGAGCAATGGTGTTGATTAGGGGAGTTCAATGTGGAACTCTGTACAAGTTGTTGGGAAGCACTTATACTAATGGGTGTAACAGTTTTTTTGTCCCTGAGCAGAGAAATAAAGAAGACAAGAACAATACTACCCCTGGAAAGAAGACCATGTTGTGGCATCAAAGACCAGGGCATATTGGAGAAAAAGGAATCTGAACACTACATGGTAAAGGTATGGTTGAAGGTATGTCTAATTTCACTCTAGATTTTCATTTCTGTGAACACTGCATATATGGTAAACAGAATTGAGTAATATTCCCATCGGGTGCTACAAGAGAAAAGGGGATCTTAGAGTTGATACACAATGATGTGTTTGGACCTGTGCATATTCCATCACTAGGAAAATCTATGTATTATGTTTCATTCATAGATGATTTCTCAAGGAACACATGGATTTATTTTCTTAGAAATAAATTTAAGGTATTTGATAAATTTTAAGAGTTTAAGGCTCTGGTATAAAATCAGATAGAGAATAAAATAAAGGTATTGAGGATAGATAATGGTGGAGAATTTTGCGGAAATGAATTCAAAGAATTCTGTAAGAAGTGTGGTATAGCAAGGAAGAAGACTACTCCATACACACCTCAACAGAATGGAGTTGCAGAAAGGATGAACAAGACACTGATGGAAAAATCAAGGAGTATGCTTAGTGGTGTCGAGTTAGGATAGGAATTTTGGACAGAGGCAGTGGGTACAACATGTTACCTGGTTAATCAATCACCCTCATCAGCGTTGGATGATAAAACTCCACATGAGGTATGGACTAGTAAGAAAACCTCTCTTGAACATCTCAGAGTGTTTGGTTGTGATGCTTATGTACATGTTCCAAAGGAAAATAGGAGTAAGATGGATAATAAAGTTGAAAAGTGTATCTTTATTGGTTATAAATATGGTGTGAAAGGTTACAAGCTTTCAAACCCATAAACTAAGAATATTTTTTATAGTCGAGATGTTGTTTTTAGAGAGGTAAAAGATGTTCCCAAACAGGAATTCCTACCAAGGAAAGAATAACATGACAACATAGAGTTTGAGTTGGATGATGCAAAATCTGAATCAATATTGAGGAGATTAGTGAGGGAAAGAAGGAAACCATAAAGATATAGTCCACCTGATTTTTGTTCTAATTTTTCTTTATCTATTATTGATGATGATCCCAGAACTGTCAAGGAAGCAGTGAATTCAGAGGATAGTAAACTTTGGACGAAGGCCATGGTTGAAGAAATGGATGTCTTGGATAAGAATGAGGCACGGGGTCTAGTTGAGTTGACAGTTGGAAGAAAATATGTTGGTAGCAAATGGCTATTTAAGAAGAAGTTTAATGTAGAAGGAAAAGTGGAGAAATACAAAGCTCGGTTAGTAGCAAAAGGTTATTCCCAAGTAGAGGGAATTGACTTTGGTGAGATTTTTTCTCATGTTACCAAGTTAACTTCTATTAGATTTTTTTTATCTATTGTTATTTCTTTTGATCTTGAAGTGGAATAGATGGATGTGAAGACATCATTCCTTCATGGGGATATGGAAGAAGAAATATACATGAAGTAGCCAGAAGAATTTGTAGTGAAGGGAAAGAAAGATCCGATCTGTAAGCTAAAGAAGTCACTATATCATCTAAAGCAATCACCTAGGATGTGGTACCAAAAGTTTTACACATACATCCTTGGATTGGGATTTGTGAGACATAGAGATGATCACTGTGTATATTCCAAGTAGGTTGGTAATCATTACATTTATGTAGTGTTGTATGTCGATGACATGTTGCTGGTAGGAAATAACATGGATGTTATCAAGGAGGTGAAATTGCAGCTATCCTCGAAATTTGACATGAAGGATCTCAGTGTTGCTAACTTCATTCTAGGAATGGAGATTAAAAGAGATCATGCAAACAGGAAACTCTGGTTGAATCAAAGAAAATATGTTGAGACGATATTTTAGAGGTTTCATATGCATGGAAGTAAACCGGTTAAGGTTCCTATTCCTATATGTGTAAAGTTATCTGTAGATCAGTGTCCCAAGACACAGGAAGAAGAAGAGGACATGTCCCATGTTTCGTATGCCAATGCAGTTGGCAGTTTGATGTATGCAATGGTATGTACTAGACCGGACATTGCACATGCAATGGGAGTTTTGAGCAGGTATATGTCAAAAGCACTGAAGGAGCATTGGATACTAGTAAAGAGGGTCTTCGGGTATTTGCGTGGCACTACCAATTATGGATTTTTCTACCAAGGAAGACCAATATTAGATAGAGTGGTGGACATACTATTGGAAGATTGGTTGTTGTCATTGATGTCAACCCTAGTCATGGGTTTTGGACTACAAGATTGATAAATGTATTTGGACATGAAGGACAATGCACATGCATATACAACACCCATGAATGGATAGTATGCATCATGTTGTTTCCGGTGGTATGTGGCATGTCACATGGATCCATTAAAGAAAATAATTACAAAATAAGAAAGTGTCAAGTCGGCCCTAATGTTAAAATGAAGTGACATAAATGGTATAAATAAACATCATTAGACATTCATTTTGATACAATTCAAATTTCAGAGGAAATAAGAAGAAAAGAAGGCCGAATTTCAAGGGAGGATGAAGTCTTTTGGTGATGTGTTCTAAGGTGTGTTATTTTCAGGTCATCTTACCATTTTTGTTATAATTTTTTTTATAGAATGATTCAGATGGTGAAATCGCTATGGTATTGAGAAGACATATCAAGGTACCTCTGGTAAAAATTCCATCTCTTGATTCGCTATAATTATGGAGATACACTCTGTGGAAGATAGGGTTTGTGACCAGTCCTGAAGCTAGTCAATAAACAGGTGTTCCAGGTAAAACAGTCATAACTTATTCATCGAGAATCCAAATGAAGTGGGACAAATTTCATTGGAAATAGTATGGAATTTAGTTTCTTGTGTGTGAGTTTCAGAATCGAATGTTAATTATTGAGCGCGGGGAATTTTGAGCAAGTTCACTCTCCTTAATAGACCAGAATTGAATAAAGTCTACCATTCTTTCTATAACCTCTTTTTGGGGAGGATTCAAGGAGTGAAAATTGGAGTAGTTTCAGAGAATACATTGAGTAATATTCTCTATAGGATCAGAGTACTCCAAGAATTGAATAATTGCAGAAATTGAAGAAGTCTCAGGAAGCATTATCAGGTTCTATGTAATGATTGGTTGATGGTGATGAATTAATGTAAAGTTTTATTATCTCTCATATATTCTTGGGTGGAAAGAAGGGGCAAGGATGGAGAGGTCAACTCTCTCTTGATATTGGAGGATTGTATCTTCCTCTTGGAGGTTTATTCCTCCCTTTACATTTGGAAGCTGTAGCTACCTTTGGAAGTCATTACTTCCCTTGAACAATAACTATTGATTATTTCTCATATATTGTGCATGGTGTATTATGGTGTATTGGTGTAACTCTTATACTATTGTTCATTGCTCATTGGATATAGTTGAATGGTTTAAGTATAAGTTGAAAAAGGTTTTAAATTGTACTTGAAACTGATTCACCCCCCTCTCAGTATCAACACATACATGGGTTTGTTTATGCAGACTAATCTAGAGATCTTGATCATAGAATATCTACAAGTGGGTATGTGTTTAACCTATTTGGAGGAGAAACCAGTTGGATGAGCAAAAGATAGGTTGTAGTGGCACTCTCAACTACAGAATATGAATGCATGGCAGCCACTCATGAAAGAAAGGAAGTAGTGTGGTTACAGAGATTGTGTTCATGTATTGGGTTGCTACAAGAAGTAGTGAGATTAGATTGTGACAGTCAGAGTGCAATCTTCCTGGCAAAGAACCCTACTTATCATTTGAAGACAAAGCATATTGATGTTCGGTATCACTTTGTGAGACATGGTTGAAGAAATAAGGTGTTGTTGGAAAAGGTTGACACTTTAAAGAATGTTGTAGATTCATTGACAAATTCTGTGAGAACATAGAAGTTCTCCTGGTGTAGAGGAACAATGGGCATTATTGCCCTGGATTGTTGACTATGTAATCCTGTGAACCCCTGTATGCAAAGAAAACAACAAGTGGGAGAATGTTGGGTATGTGTTATATTATTTACAATTGTGTGTGTGGGCATGTCAGATTCGACAACTGTGTCTGACGATCCCAACTTCCTTTTTTGGGCAGTTTTTGCTATTTTTTAGCGGTTTCCTAAATTAATCCCGTATTAAGGGATTAGGGTTTTGGTAGCTACGGAATAACTAAAATATTGTATATATTGTATGGTGAATGGTGAAATTAATACAATGAAGAGTTGAAAGGTGTGACACCAAGGAAGGTTGGTTTTCTCCCGGTTAAGGGTTTCCAATGTAAATCTATGTGTACTATGTGTATGATCCATTGATTAATTTATGTTTTTCTTAAGAATCTATATGCATTTATTTACTTCACGGGTTTAAAAGTTACAGATATCTTGATCTCAATTCAATCTTGGAAAATATTTTTTCACCTTCAACTAATCAAATAGATCATCAATACTTTGCAAAGGATACTTGTTATTTATAGTGACCTTATTCAACTGTCTGAAATCAATACACATCCTTAAGGTTCCATATTTCTTCTTCACAAAAATAACGAAGGCTCTCCAAGGTGACACACTTAGGCGTATATACCCCTTCTTCAAAATTCCTTCTAGTTGCATCTGCAAGTGTGCCCATTACATAAGGTGTCTTCGACATTGGAGTAGCTCCTGGTACCAAATCAATAGAGAAATCAATGTCTCTCTTCGGTGACAAACTTGGGATTTCCTCAAAAACATATTCAAAATATTTTAAGACTAGATGGTATTCAACACTTACCACTTTGTCTCTGGCTTCCTCTTCCATATGGGCTGCAAAAATTTGACATCCCTTTTTGAAACTCTTTTTCAGCTGCATGGATGAAATTTCTCAATTCATCATGGTTGAATCTTTTTTTTTGCAATGGTTGAATCCTTTTTGCACCAATGTTATATATGTTATTAACCATTTTGAAGGAGTTTTCAAAGTATTTTGTATCAATTCATCATGGATTTATATCAGGTATGCATAATCAATGTTTTGCAATGATTTTAAGCAAAATTCAGTTCGGTTTTGATGTTTATAAGGATTTAATGCATGATATGTGTGTAACAGGGAGAATTTGAAGTTTGATCCTCCATATGGTACCGTGTTCGGCACTTCATCTAGCACCTCATCCAATACACGATCTGGCACTTCATCCAGCATGTGATCCAACACATAGAGCGCAAACGAGTTGGCAGTTGGTACATTGGTGACCTGTGATGGGCAAATCGGTGACCTGGATTTTGTGCCCCCTTGTGGCCTCTAGCTACAGAGCTCATGACATCTCATATTAGGTGGTTATGCTAATCGTTGAGTGGCTCACAGATTTTCTCGAAGCCAAAGTTGTTAGAGCGCATTTAATGGATTTTCCATTTTTAGAGGAGGTCGACCCTTCTAGTGGTCAACCTCTCAAACTATAATTCACCTATAAATACCACCAGCAGTGGAAATACCAGGGAGACATAAATTTTAATAATAGTTTCATTTTGTAATTCATACATTCTCTGCAACTTTTGTTCCTCATTTTGTATTTTTTATTAATGACAGAATTGTGTTGAGTTAAGCCTGCGTTTTTTTGTTGGAGAGTAGTCAGAACCTGCTGGGGGGGCTACCAGTGGTCTGGGTGATTGTTTCCATCAGCACATATTTACAGTTATATATTTTTCGTACTTAGTTTTCGAAATTGTCTCTTTATTGTATGAATTTCTCAATTTTTAATTGCTTGTTGTGTGTATGTTTTAATTGCATATTGTTTTTCTGTACATTGCAGATTGCTTTTTGAACTTTGTATATCATAGAAGGACATCCATGGTTGTGTGTTAATGATTATATTTTGTTGTAGGTTGTAGATTTGTTTAATTACAGTGTTATGTCTTCTTCTTCTTAGCTATAAGTTACTCTACATAGTACTAATCTAGATAGGTTTATTTGTAGATTAATTGCTTTAGTTTTGATAGTTTGATAGAGTGCTAATTTAAATAGATTTGCTTGTAGTTTTGATAGATTAACTGATTTAGTTTTAGTTTTGATAGGGTATTAATCTAGATAGGCTTACTTTCAATTGCACATACTCTCTATAGGACTGTTTCACTTGTAAATTTTTCTTCAGCATGTTAGAATAGAAATGAATTTTGAGTTCTAATTTTTAATAGCATTTTGATTGATTTTGGATATGATTCTCGATGATAGATTAGTTCATTTTAGATTATGAATTTTAATGAAGTATCAGTTATAAATTTGATTTGTAGGTTTTCACATAGTGTTTTTATTTTCATTTTAAGTATGAATTTGAATTAAGATTTTTAATTAAGTGTTAAATTATGAGTTTATGAGTTTATGGCTTTGCTTGAATTAGTGATTTTAATAGAGTACTTTCCAATAGTTATGTGATAGAGTGAATGATTGATGTTGAATCTTTTCATAGTGATTTTTTCTTTAAGAATATAGTTAACTATAAAGAATTTATTTTTAACGGTAGTTTGTTTTATGAGTTCACTTCCCATGAACATAGGTTGTTTTTATTTGTTCACTTAAAATAATGAATTTATCATTCCTAGTTGTAGATTACTTTGTAAATTTAAAGTAAAGGAATTAATTCTTTGAGTTTATTGGCATTAGATTAGATTAGGCGAGGCTAATCTATATTAGAGCTCTAGACCTACATATACAGTGCTAGAACCTTGAAGCTTACGATCCCCGGGTTGACAATTTAATGTCGAAATAGATAGCATATATTTCACTCAAAAATTTTGGCGTCGTTGTTGGGGAGGTGCTAAAAGGGATTAGAGCTTAGGTAGTTAGTTTTCCTTTAATTACAAAACAAAAGGGAGGATAAAATTTAAGACGAGAGGTAAGAACCTACACATCCATTTTAATGGGTCGCTTCAAAGCCTTGTTGTTCCCTTTCCACAAGGGTGTTTACTTTTTCTGCAAGTTTGCTTACTTTTCTTAGTTTGTTTACTTTTCTCAGTTTGTTTACTTTCCTGCAATTTACTTTCTCTCAAGCGTGCTTTATTTCCTACACAGTGTGCTTATTTTCCTGCAATTTACTTTCCCGCAAGCATGCTTTCTTTCCTGCACAGTGTTTTTACTTTCCCGCAATTTAGTTTTCCTATCAGTGTACTTATTTTACTACAAGAGTATTTTCTTTTATTTCTTTTATGCAAGTTTTGTTTATTTCATGCAAGTGTGCTTCCCTTTCGCAAAGTGTGTTTATTTTTCCTTCTAGTGTGTTTACTTTCATACGCCTGTGAGTTTGATTTCATTCCTGCAATCGTATTTTATTTTATGCTTTGATTTCTTTCCTGTAAGTGTGATTTATTTTATGCAAGCGTGATGTGTTTGGTTTGAAAAAAAATTCTTTAAATATCTCTTTCATATTTTAGTTAGTTGTGATTAAAATTTTTTAAAAAGTCTATAATAATAAAAAAAAAAACTTTTGAACCCTAGACACCAATCCCCGTGTGAGGTAGGACCCATCAACCAGTAGAATGGATTCGAAGGTGACCATTAGTTTGGAATAACTCTCTCAAATCCTAGCAACAATTGGGATCTCTTATTTTCAGAAGGAACACATCTTGACAATAGTCAAGAAAATTTCTACCTCTCTGAAAATATTAGAAGAATCAAGGTCCTATGAGCTACAAAATTATTTTCCTTGCCAAACTACGAAGGAAGCTGAAAAATTATGGACTACATCCAGTGGAGAGAAATCACCAAGACCTGATATTGAGGAGTTCTCAATATCCATATCAACAGATCCTTTATATACTTTAGAAATCAATCATCCAGAAGAAGAGGATTTGCATAGCATGATGAAGGAGAGCATAGAAATTATTGTTGATGAACATCAAGATTACATTGAAATTTGGTTTCAAGAGGTCATCAGGCTACAATACTATTCTCTTCTTCAACACCTTTTGATGCCAAAACAAGTAGGTTGGTTGGTTCTTCATATCCAGGTAATCAGTGCAGTAAATTTTTCATATGCGGATATGGGTATGTTTCTTATCTTGCTTCGCACATGGTTACATTGGAAAAGTTCTTACACTTGAATAATGCTTTTTCTTTCTTTTTAGGTAGGGTAGGATAGTAAATAAAAACTGCATTTTGTTAGTTTAGCTTAAAGTCTAATGCAATCTCATTTTACATTTTCTTTTTAATAAAAGAACTATGGGATACATGTGCCTATGAATTGATCTCATGGATCTCATCAGTTTTTGATATTTTAGAGTGTGGTTTTTGACAAATACTTCTAGAGATTTCTACATATATTTATTTCACCACGAGTAGACAATTTCAAGGAGACAAAAAGGGAAGTATTTTCCTTCAAAAATATTTCTATATTTGAACCTTGTTGTCTACTAAGCATCAATTCAATAATGACTTGCTATAATTAGCCATATTTTTGCAAATATTTCTATCTTATTTTTCTCAAGGCATCTTTAATGGAAATTTCTCTTAACCTCCACCACTAGAGGATATAAGGAAGTGATACCTTGACTATCAAAATTAGATGTTACTCGTACAATTTCCCCAAGAAACCTGAGTAAGTGAGTAAAGGATCTTTATTAAAGAGTAACAAGGAGGTATGATTAGCGGTTATCCATGGAAACATCACAATAACTTTAAAAAAAAGGAATGTGAGTTGAGCCTAAAGATACTTTTTTGTTCGTTCCCAATGGTACCATCCACTACACACTAAAAATGATTGATTATACCATATCTTTAGTTAGTCTACGTTTGCTTAAGTACCCCTTACATCAGGACAATCTCTAAGGAATACATAAAGGAGAGTCATCCTCTAACATAAATACCATCCCAATCTAAAAATAAATAAAAAAGAGAAAAAAAATTCAGAGTTGTCTCCCAAACTTCTTGCACAAAGCAATCTTTATATTAAAATGTTAAAAGATGGTGGACTAGTCTTTGAGGGTGTAAGAGGATAACCCGTTGGGATACTGAACAGGTCTATTGGTAGTGGGTATCAACCTGTGGTATGACTCTAGTAAACCCGTCGGAGTACTAAACAGGCTTTCTAGCAGCGGAGCATTCTACCTAGCGAGGATGATAATCTGACAAAAAATATATATAAAAAATTCCTAAATCTTAAACTTGTCATAATGTATGGAATTACTTGTAGACAAAGCTAAAAATAAGTATGTATGGTTAAGCTAAGGTCAATGAAATCCATAAATCTTCCATTGGGAACCAACTTTAAGACTATCTTAAGACTCTCTCACCTACCTCTTCTTAACTTTATGTAGGATATTCTATCCTATAGGTGGGGACATATTTTAACCATCTTGTCAGACTGGTATGTGAAATTTATCTCTACACTTTGTTGGACAACTCAGAGGGGGGGGTGAATCAGTTGTTACTGTGCTTAAACAATTATGCCCATTTTAAAATCTTTACAGAATACTCAATGATGATCACAATAATGCAGGGAAGTAAGCAATAAAATATTCAACATCAATCGCACACATGAAATATACAGAGACATATATTTCCTGAGGAAATGCATAAAGGGAAAAACCTCTTCTTCTCGATATGATAAGTAATCTTTATTTTCTATACATTATCATTCTTATGAGAACCAACTCATTGTGAGGCTACCACCTCTGTTTTGCAAGATGCAACTTGCTGAGAGCACCAACTCTCTGGTTTCTCTAGCACCTACTAGAAGGAAGCACCAACTCCCTGGTTTCTCTAGAACCCACTAGAAGGAAGCACCAACTCCCTAAGTGTTCCAGCACCAACTTCCAGTCACATAAGCATCGACCTGTATAACAAAGAAAAACAGTTCTCCCTTGCACCACCCTGCCACCCTAGTTTTTTTCTGGATACAACTCCTTGTGTTCAAGCACCCACTTGAAACTATGAGGACAACAGTCCTCCCTAGAACCTCCCTACCACCATGATTATAAAAATTTCATTACTGAGACTTATTACACTGATACAATCTTTATCAATATCTTACCAGTCTCATCATTGTTCCGCTGCACTGCTATGCTATTCCTGCATCAGTGTCTTCTTGCTCGCATTCTTCTTTGAGATTTATATTCTTCTTCTATGTCTCTTCACGTGCACCTCGGCTTCCTCTTCCTCTCTTAGATATGCATTTCTATTCTATTCGCTATGCCTCTGCTGTGTGTTTCATCTGCTGCACACAACCTGCTTTTACCTGCATGAATAACTCTCAATATAAGAAACCTCCTCTTCTTTGTTATGCATATATTTATAATGTCAAGTCCTCTGCCAAATCATATAGCTAACTCTCCATCCCCTCTAGCGATTACATTGATTTTTTTCTTCATCCATGATCGTTATGATGAGACTATTCATCATTAGTGGTCATTCTTGAGATTCTTTGGCTTCTATGGAAGCTACATTCTTCGACGATTTTTCATCTGTCAATCATCTCTATGATGAGTATTCATTCCATTGAAAGATACCTCGAGACTCTTCATATCCTCTGGTGATCACCCTAATATTCTTCGAATTCTCTGGTAGATGCAATCAGTCATTTTCTGCAATTACAATCAGTACGTCTCTAGCATTTACCGAGAGAACCTCTGCGAACTCATGCCTTTTCCGCCTTTTCCCTTCTTGAGAAATATACACAGTAGGCGCTATATTTTCTGGCTAAGCCCCTTCCTTTCACATGACCATCGGTGGTGACCATACGCCTAACCAATAGTCATTTCGTGATTTCGTGTTTTGGGTGATCGACTGCGAGTCACCTAGATTTTCCCAACTCGCAAAACTCTGAGGTGGAGCCTAGCAACGCTAGCTCCTTTCCTTATCTTCCACTGATGTGACCAATGGTTGTGATCACAACCCTATTCGAAAAGGCATTTCACGATTTTGGTGATCTTCGTTGTGAAGCCTAGCGACGTGCTAGCTCCTCCCTTAACCTTCATCAATGTGACGACCAGCTGTGACCATGGGCCAAGCAAGAGGTTTCTTTGTGATTTTGTGTATCACGAACTCCTACTATGAGTTTCCTTGAAAGTCCCAACTCGAGAAACTTTGAAATACTTCATATCAGATCAACCATTGAGATCTCTTAGTGATCCGATGGCCCAGATCATTTCGCGACTTCGTATATCGTGAGTTCCTACTATGAGTTGCCTCGAAACTCCCAACTCATGAAACTCTGAAATGCTTCATATGAGATCAACAGTCAAGATCTCTCAGTGATATGATGGCCCAGATCCTTTCATGACTTCGCATATCGCTAGTTCCTACAACTCTCACCTTTGACTTCTCCAACTCGCAAATCAGTGAAATGTTGATATCTCGCCACGTGTCTATTGATACTGAGAGGGGGGTGAATTAGTATCAAGTACAATTTAAAACCTTTTTCAACTTATACTTAAACCATTCAACTATATCCAATGAGCAATGAACAATAGTATAAGAGTTACACCAATACACCACAATACACCATGCACAATATATGAGAAATAATCAATAGTTATTGTTCAAGGGAAGTAATGACTTCCAAAGGTAGCTACATCTTCCAAATGTAAAGGGAGGGATAAACCTACAAGAGGAATATACAATCCTCCAATATCAAGAGAGAGTTGAACTCTCCATCATTGCCCCTTCCTTCCACCCAAGAATATATGAGAGATAATAAAACTTTACATTAAATCATCACCACCAACCAATCATCACATAGAACCTGATAATACTTCCTGAGACTTCTTCAATTTATGCAATTCTTCAATTCTTGGAGTACTCTGATCCTATAGATAATATTACTCAATGTATTCTCTGAAACTCCTCCAATTTTCACTCCTTGAATCCTCCCCGAAAAGAGATTATAGAAAGAATGGTAGACTTTATTCAATTCTGGTCTATTCAAGAGAGTGAACTTTCACAGAATGCCCTGTGCTCAATAATTAACATTCAATTTTGAAACTTGCACAAAAGAAACTACACTCCATACTCTTTCCAATGAAATTTTTCCCACTTCATTTGGATTCTCAATGTCTGTTTTACCCGGAACACCTGTTTATTGACTAGCTTCAGGACTGGTCACAAACCCTATCTTCCACAAAATGTATCTCCATAATTATAGTGAATAAAGAGCTGAAATTTTTACTAGAGGTACCTTAATATGTCTTCTAAATACCATATCTATTTCACCATATGAATCATTCCAGAAAAAATGTTATAGCAAAAATGGTAAGATGACATGAAAATAACATACCTTAGAACACATCACCAAAAGACTTCATCCTCCCTTGAAATACAGCCTTCTTTTCTTCTTATTTCCTCTGAAATTCGACTTGTATAAAATGAATGTATAATGATGTTTATTTATACCATTTATGTCACTTCCTTTTAACATTAGGGCTGACCTGACACTTTCTTATTTTGTAATTATTTTCTTTAATTATCTTCAGGGCCTACATGTACTTCCTTCTTC
>ML797595.1:206519-219011 GCA_009831015.1 Picea engelmannii | reverse complement strand
AATTTCTGCAATTCTTCAATTCTTGGAGTACTTTGATCCTGTAGATAATATTACTCAATGTATTCTCTGAAACTCCTCCAATTTTCACTCCTTGAATCCTCCCCAAAAAGAGTTTATAGAAAGAATGGTAGACTTTATTCAATACTGGTCTATTCAGGAGAGTGAACTTGCACAGAATGCCCTGCGCTCAATAATTAACATCTGATTCTGAAACTCTCACATAAGAAACAAAGGTCTGTACTCTTTCTAATGAAATTTGTCCCACTTCATTTGGATTCTCGATGAAGAAGTTATGACTGTTTTACCTGGAACACCTGTTTATTGACTAGCTTCAGGACTGGTCACAAACCCTATCTTCCACAGAATGTATCTCCATAATTATAGTGAATCAAGAGATGAAATTTTTACCAGAGGTACCTTGATATTTATTCTCAATACCATAGTGATTTCACTATCTGAATCATTCTAGAAAATTTTTTATAGCAAAAATGGTAAGATGACCTGAAAATAACATACCTTAGAACACATCACCAAAAGACTTCATCCTCCCTTGAAATCTAGCCCTGTTTTCTTCTTATTTCCTCTTAAATTCGACTTGTATCAAATGAATGTATAATGATGTTTATTTATACCATTTATGTCACTTCCTTTTAACATTAGGGCCAACCTGACACTTTCTTATTTTGTAATTCTTTTCTTTAATTATCTTCAGGGCCTACATGTACTTCCTTGTTCAATTCACTTTGTCATCTTCAAAAATTCATTTCTCCTCAACCATGAGGATCCACATGATGTGACACATACCACTGGAAACAACATGATGTATACTATCCATCCATGGGTGTTGTATCTGCATGTGCATTTTCCTTCATGTCCAAATACCTTCATCAATCTTGCGGTCCAAAACCCATGACTAGGGTTGACATCAATGACAACAACCAATCTTCCAACAATGTCCTCTGGATCCAACAATTCAGATCTTATCATGATTTTTCATATCGCGAGTTCCTACAACTATCACCTTTGACTTCTCCAACTCACAAGTCAGTGAAATGCTGATGTCTCGCCATGTTTCCTCTGGATCCAACGACCTAGATCATTTCATGACTTCGCATATCGCGATTTCGAGGATGGCTCTTGGCCATTATCCTCTTCACAGTTATACTGGATTCAATGGTTGTTAGTCCTTCATGGTTCGATCCAATGGCTGAGGTCTAATATCCTCCTTTTCACACTCCTCCTATCTGGACTCTGATCTAACGGGCATCGGGTATTTTGGATTGGTGACCCAACGACTGTTATCGCTCCTCCTCCTAAGCTTTGACTTCCTCAAATCTCTAAGTGTCAAAGGCCACGACCTTTGATCCTTCTTGTGCCTTGATGCATGGGATCACGTCTGCGCATCTCAGAGCTCTATCTCTCCTAAGTTTTGATCTTTGCATATTGTTTTCTTCTTTAGTTGATCTTACATTGTTCCTATTTTTCCATCGATGCACACTTTGATATTGCCATCAATGACAAGTACACTCTACCTGTGAATCTTCAAACATCGTTGTTGTTCTTGCCCTCAATGACAAGCACACTTTGCCTATAAACATACCAACAATATCCCCCTTTGGAATTGATGGAAACCCTGAACGACTGCACTATTCTGCTTAGACCTCCAACAGTAGCATTCAGACCAGACCTTTTCTCCCCCTTTGACATCAATGTCAAAGAAAACATGCTCCCCATGAGTTGTTGCAGTACTGTGTAGAGGTATCAGATATTCAACCAATACATACTCCCCATGATAGGATGGATTCTCTTATTTGAGTCTTTCAGAGTATTTGTATCTAACTCGGAGTCTTCTCCTTCTAATTCTTAGACATGTTCATCTTTAGCTTCAACTATGTCCTCTGTAGCAGACTTCAATATTGCTCATCTCTCTTACTGGGACTCCCTCATCAACCTTTTCTTGTCATAACTGAATGACTCCCCTTGTCACTCTTCTCTCTCTTCTTCTGACTATTGTCCCCCTTTGTTTCTAAAAGGTTAGCTTTCTCTGACAAGGTCTCTCCTCTTGTTATTTCTACAGCATGTCATGTATATCATTTTGTACATCGGAATGTTGTTGTTGTCCTACTGGAACACTGCGTAATTGTAGCTTGTACTTTTCAAACAAACCTTAGATCTACCCATTGATTCTCATCGATATCTAACCAGATGTATCCATATTTATCCAAGATGCTTCTTTACCGTACATATCTCTAAAGTCGTCTGAGAAGGTTTATACTATGCTTGTCACATGACTGCAATTTATTTTGCAACAATTAACTTCACGCGTGTTCACTTGTTCAGTCTTTGTTATACTCATCTGTGAGTGTCCTAGTTTCTTGAACTTTGTTCTCTGATCTTCTATTACTGCAATTTCATTTTTCTTCCATGATGCCTATAATCCAAGGCTTTTAAGACCATATTCATCACAAGAAAAAACCATTACAAACACTCTCATACCTCCTTTGATTCTTCCATGAAGGCATCTCTCGTCAAAACTTACTTTTAGGTGTATGAGTAGCTTTTGGAGGTCTTCCTTGATCTAATTTTCTAAATATTGCAGTATTGCTTTCATTCTTTGAACCTGAGGAACCTGAGTCATACCTGCTTTCCCTTTTTACAAATGAAGGACCTGTGTTAGACTTCTTAGAAGTACTGATTTCTTCCTTGTTTTATCCAAGACTGGATTTGTCATTTCGTGATATATGACTATCCAATATCTCATCCAGGATTATGGAACTCTTCAAGAACTTGATTTGGGTGTTTGACTTCTCAACCTTTTTTCTAATATTCACAACTTTTGCATCTAGCTTATGACATGATTCTTCTTATACTTCTTCTTTTCTTGCATGGGAGGATTCAATATCAACATCATTATATGTCCTTATGCCTTTAGACACCACTTGTCCTAAGTTTACATTTTTCACCTTACAATCTTTGGACGTGAAAAACTCTTCATAGACTCTGTCACACATTTGACTTATACTGAGTAAATTATGTTTCAGATCATCTACAAGCAGATCATCCTGAGAATCTCCTTTCCCTTTGCTCAGGCTCACCATCCCTTTATCCTTGATTTTACTTGGTTCATCATTTTCAAAGATCACATTTCCCGTTTTGCGTTTACTTATAGGTAAAACCTTATCCTTTTCTCTAGTCATGTTCTTGGAACATCCACTATCTATATTCCAGGAGTCCTTTTGTTTTTGAGTTGAAAGTACTAGACCACATTTTCCACTATCTTTATTTTTCCATGTGTTGGCCTTTCTAGCTAAGAGCTTTATCCTTGGATCTTCTTTGTAATTCTTTATATGGTAGGTTGCATCTTTGTGGCCGAAGTTATGATAGTTATATCATTCAATCTCATTGTCCAATAGGTCAAAGTGATTGTTGCAACGTTGTATACTCATTGGCTGTTCATTATTTCTTGACCTCCTCAGTTGCATGTCTCTAAACTTAATTTGACCATTTGCAATATGTGGTTGTTTGTTACTTGGTTGTCTCATTATTTGTTGTGGAAGATATTTATTCCTTGGGTGTCTTGATTTCTTATGTCTAAATCTTAAGGACCAATTTACATCTTTGTGGCCAAAGTTAGAGCAGTGGAAACAATATCCATAGAAAAAATCTTTGTACCTAGAAAATGGTTGTCTTCTATGAGCAGGTCGATTTCTTCCATGCTGATGATTTCCTTTAGTAGAGGGTGTATTATTTCTTTGATCTACAGATTCAGTTCTGGCACCTTTTCTTTTACTCCTCCTTGACATCCGATTATCTTCCTTTGTGTCTACAGGTTTGTTGTTTTCATTGGTTTTAGATTTGACAAACTTTATGGATTCTTTGTTGTTTAGTTGGCCGCTACTTGATCCCTCTTCATAACCCAAACCAGTTTTCAACTTTGGATTCCTTTGTTGATTCAGAATGGTGGCTAATCCTTCTGAGGCTTTGATGCTTGACAGATTTTGGTGATACAGGGTTTGAAACTTCTCCAACTCTTTCCTAGTTTTTACTACTTCTTCTTCCTTAGTTTCACATCTTGCCTTCTTCTCTGATAACTGTTGTTTTAGAATGTCCTCTATTTTCTTTACCTCTTCTAATTCCACTTTTAGTAGGGTAAAGTCTTCATCTGGTTTTTTACTGCCTTTCTCAAATTGTATCACCAATTGTTTTTGCTTTCTCTTCTTAAGCCTGAGTCTGTCAATCTCTTCCAAAGCGCTAATCAACTCTCCTTCCAAGTCAACCACATTTTCTTCATCATTAACATCACTTCCTGTGATTTTATTATCATAATCCTCTTTTTCCATAAACATGAATTCATTTACCTTAGCTTCACAGGAGGAGTCATTATGTGTGTCTTCTCAAAAGTCATCATTGTTTACAGATAAACTTTTCTTTTTATCAAAACTTTTGGATTTGTACTTCTCTTCACCTTCAGAGTTCTAGTCCTTATTTTTGTGTGGACACTTATATGCAAAGTGACCTATCTTTCCACAGTTAAAGAATTTGAAGGGAAACTTGCCTTGATACTTTCCTTATCCTTTCTTTAGTCTTCTTACAAATTTTTCTTCAATTTCATTAGGCTCGGATTCCTCATTCTTATTTTCTTTAAAAGAAGCTTCTCTAGTGTTGGATTTATCTTTACCTATCCTCATTTCATATGCAATCAACGTTCCTAGAAGTTGATCAAAATCCAAAGATTTTAGATCATTAAGTTCTTCTATAGCAGAGACCTTTGGGTTGAATCTATCTAGCAGAGATCTCACAATTTTATGAACTAAAGAGGCTTCCTCAATTTTTTCACCAAGATATTTCATTGCATTTACTAGTTCTTCAACTCTCAAAAAGTACTTTCCAATAGTTTCATCTTCTTTCATCTGTAGTTTTTCAAACTGTACTTTGTAGGTTTGAATCTTGTCATCCTTTACCTTCTCATTACCTTCATAACTGCCAATGAGTTTATCCCACATGTCTTTGGCAGTTTCTAAGTGCATAACTTTTACAAATTCTTCTTCTGCAAGCCCACTCATAATAGCATTCATAGCCTTAGCATTGAAGATGAATTCTATCTTGTCATCCTTATTATCTAGTGCAATTGGCTTTACATAACCAGTCTCTACCACATCCCAGACATCTGCACCTAAATCCATTATGTAGGTTCTCATCCTAACTTTCCAGAAGGCAAAGTTTGTTCCATTGAATAGAGGGGCCTTGTTGGTTGAATATCCTTCATGGCTAGTCATGTTTAAGCTCTTAGGATATACCCTTAGATAAAAGGGGTTGGCTCTGATACCAATTGTTGGACAACTGAGACGGGGGGGGTGAATAATTTGTTACTCTTCTTAAACAATGATGCCCATTTTAAACTCTTTACATAATACTTAATGACGATCACAATAATGTAGGGAAGTAAGCAATAGAGTATTCAACATCAATCACACACATGAAATATACAGAGACAGATATTTCCTGAGGAAACCCATAAAGGGAAAAAAATATCCTTCTTGATATGATAAGTTATCTTTATATTCTGTACATTATCATTCTTATGAGCACCAACTCATTGTGAGGATACCACCTCTGTTCTGCAAGATGCAACTTGCTGAGAGCACCAACTCTCTGGTTTCTCTAGCACCCACTAGAAGGAAACACCAACTCCCTGGTTTCTCTAGCACCCACTAGAAGGAATAACCAACTCCCTAAGTGTTCCAGCACCAACTGGATGGAAGCACCAACATCCAATCACACAGGCACTGACCTGTATAACAGAGAACATCAGTTCTCCCTTGCACCACCTTGTCACCCTAGTTTTTTTCTGGCTACAACCAGATGGAAGCTACAACTCCCTGTGTTCAAGCACCCACTTGAAACTCTAAGGAAAACAGTCCTCCCTAGAACCTCCCTACCACCCTAATTATAAAAACTTTGTTACTGAGACTTATTACAATGATGCAGTGTTTATCAATAGCTTACCAGTCTCATCATTGTTCTGTTGCACTGCTATTCTATGTCTGCATCTGTTTATTCCTGCTCGTATTATTCTTTGAGATTTTTGTTCTTCTACTCTGTCTCTTCACGCGCACCTCAGCTTCCTCTTCCTCTCTCAGATAAACATTTTTTTTCTATGCACTACGCCTCTTTTGTTTGTTTCAGCTACTGCACACAGCCTGCTTTTACCCGCATGAATAACTCTAAACAGAAGCAACCTCCTCTTCTCTGTTCTGCATATATTTATAATGCCAAGTCCTCTGCCAGATCATACAGCTAACTCTTCATCCCCTCTAGTGATTACACTAAGTTTGTTCTTCATCCATGGCCGTTATGTTGAGATTGTTCATCATTAGTGGTTGTTCCTAAGATTCTTTGGCTTCTCTGGTAGCTACAGTCTTCAATGATTTTCCATCTATCAATCATCTCTATGATGAGTCTTCATTCCACTAACAGATACCTCTATACTCTTCATCTCCTCTGGCGATCACCCTGAGATTCTTGGAATTCTCTGGTAGATGCAATCAGTCGTTTTCTGCAGTTACAATCAGTACGTCTCTAGCAGTTACTGAGAGAACCTTTGTGTGCTCATGCCTTTTCTGCCTTTTCCCTTCCTGAGAAATCTATTGTTGGAGTTACTTCACACCCACCTAGGATTTATTTTTCCTAATCTTATTCCTTGTTTATTAGTCATAATTAGTCATTATCCAGTCTCCTATATTTTAGGGGAGAATATTCCACCTAGAGAATATTCTCTTTCAGTTGACACTTTAGTTTGACTAGTTGAGTTGAGTTTATATGTTGCATTGGTTTTTTCACCATGCAACATTGGGATCATCACCAACTCACTACTCTTTGTTCAGTCAGTTAACTGAAGACTAGTTGACTAGTTAACTCAGCTAGGTGGAAGTTCACTCCCGTAACTACCTTAGACACTAGACTAGGTGGCAATTTACTCTTGTAACTACTGGTGTGTGTCCAGATCAATCTAGACCACCACTATGGCTCATTAGTTACTCATGTATCCTATATCTATTGTAAATTATTCACTCTTTGAGTGTGGAATACGGTTAATGAGAATTCTTCCACTATTTCTATCTTGCTTCTTCTTTCTCAATTTCTCTCTGCAAATGTGTGTAGTATTTTCTAGCTAGATCTATTATGTGTAGGTTCAACACATTTACATGGTATCAGAGCCGACAGACTGCTAAGCAAAATCTACATCAAATCATTTTTTTGTAGGTACAAAAGATTGAAGACAACAAAAAGATGGATTATTCGCCAGAAATACTTCTCAGGCCTCATAACTATTTGGAATGGAAGCCAAAGATTCTACTTCTTCTTAGATGTAGAGGCTTATACAAAATAACCATGGAAATGGAAGTAGAGCCTGATTTTGTCGATGAGAAAAATGACTTTCTCAATAGACAAGATATGGCCATAGGAAGTATCACCATGTTTGTTTGTCCCAAACTTTTCCATCAAGTATATGAAGAATCACAAGGATCAACTCCAAATGAATTATGGGCTAGATTGAAGGTTCTATTTGGGAATAACGAATATTGTGAAGATTTCATGTAGGAGGTCAAACAGATAGAGCCAGAAGAGAAGCCATCAGAAGATCAAGCCTCTTATTATGAAGAGTCTTCTAGAAAAGTATTTGCAGAAATTTGTATTTCATTAATTTAAGATGATGTATACTCTATTTCAGATTTGTTTTCTGAAATTCATGTGGAAGATATATGGCATGCATCTCAGGAGTCACATTCAGACACTTTTGCATGCACCATGCATGCATGTCAGGAGACAAAAAGAGAGTTGCGCACATCAAACGCCATTATGATATTTTATGAGAAAAATTTGCAGAAACAAATTGAATATTTGAATTCCTCTCGGGAAAATGTCCAATTTCAAAAAAAACATCATCTGAAATGGAGTCCGAAAAGTGAATTTATGATCGTTTTAAAATCAACAAAATTTCGTCATTTTTCTAGAAACGACCGCACGGTTTTCAAAATTTCATCCAAAATTTATTTGGATATTATTCATTACAAGAAGATAAAGTGGATATGTGTGGAAATATAAATGATGCATATACTTCATTAGATCCGTGTAGACATCTACATCTTCAACAAAATCTTCAAAGAGCACAAACTTGCACAGTTGTGAGGTCTTCTTGGAGTGAAGGACAGGGTTTCTTAGCAACTGCTTTTTGTTCCTTCTCTTTTTCTATTTATTTTATGCATTGTAATTTGAGGGGGGGTTTTGTTCCCTTGAGGTTTTCCCTCTTTCCTCGTTTAGTTCAGTGTATCTTTTGTATTTGGGTACTTAACATGGCCTCATAGCCGGGACCCATTCTTTATTTTCACCATAGTGATGTTCAGGGGGGATGTTGGAGTTACTTCACACACACCTAGGATTTATTTTTCCTAAGGTTATTCATTGTTTATTAGTCATAATTAGTCATTATCCAGCCTCCTATATTTTAGGGGAGAATATTCCACCTGAAGAATATTCTCTTTTAGTTGACACTTCAGTTTGACTAGTTGAGTTGAGTTTATATGTTGCATTGATTTTGTCACCATGCAACATTGGGATCATCACCAACTCACTACTCTTTGTTCAGTCAGTTAACTGAAGACTAGTTGACTAGTTAACTCAGCTAGGTGGTAGTTCACTCCCATAGCTGCCTGGGAGACTAGACTAGGTGGCAGTTTACTCTTGTAACTATTGGTGTGTGTCCAGATCAATCTAGACCACCACTATGGATCATTAGTTACTCATGTATCCTATATATATTGTAAATTATTCACTCTTTGAGTGTGGAATACGGTTAATGAGAATTCTTCCATTCTTTTTATCTTGCTTCTTCTTTCTCAATTTCTCTCTGCAAATGTGTGTAGTATTTTCTAGCTAGATCTATTATGTGCAGGTTCAACACATTTACATATACACAGTAGGCTCTAGATTTTATAGCTAATCCCCTTCCTTTCACATGACCATCGACAGTGACCATACGCCTAACCAATAGTCGTTTCACAATTTTGCATTTCGGGTGATCAACTGTGAGTCACCTCAATTTTCCCAACTCGCGAAACTCTGAGGAGGAGCCTAGCAATGCTAGCTCCTTTCCTTCTCTTCTATTGATGTGACCACTGGCTGTGACCACAGACCTATTCAAAAAGACATTTCAAGATTTCAACAATCTCCGTTGTGAAGCCTAGCGACATGATAACTCCTCCCTTAACCTTCATCAATGTGACCACTAGCTGTGACCAGGGGCCAAGCAAGAGGGTGCTTTGTGATTTCGCGTATCGCGAACTCCTGCTATGATTTTCCTCGAAAATCCCAACTCACGAAACTCTGAAATACTTCATATCAAATCAATGGTCTAGATCTCTTGCTGATCCGATGACCCATATCATTTCATGACTTCGCATATCATGAGTTCCTGCTATGAGTTGCCTCAAAACTCCCAACTCATGAAACTCCGAAATGCTTCATATCATATGAACGATCGAGATCTCTCGGTCATCCGATGACCCATATCATTTCACGACTTCACATATCGTGAGTTCGTAAAACTCTCACCTTTGACTTATCCAACTCGCGAGTCAACGAAATGTTGATCTCTCACCACGTGTTTTCTGGATCCAACGGTTCAGATCTTATCGTGATTTCGCATATTGCAAGTTCCTACAACTCTCACCTTTGACTTCTCCATCTCACGAGTCAACAAAATGTTGATGTCTCACCATGTTTCCTCTGGATCCAATGACCCAGATCATTTAGAAACTTTTCATATCGTGATTTCGAGGATGGCTCTTGGCCATTATCCTCTTCATAGTTATATTGGATTCAATCATTGCTAGTCCTTTGCGCTCTGATCTGATGGTTGAGGTCTAATCTCCTCCTCTGTGTGCTCCTCCTATCTGGACTCTGATCTAACGACCATCGGGTATTTGGGATTGGTGATCCAATGACCACTATTGCTCCTCCTCCTGAGCTTTGACTTCCTAAAATAGCTAAGTGTCAAAGGCCATGACCTTTGATCCTTCTCGGTACCTCAATGTATGGGATCACGTTTTTGCATCTCAGAGCGCTATCTCTCCTTAGCTCTGATCTCTGCATATTGTTTGCTTCTTCACCTGAGCTTACATTGTTCCCGTTTTTCCATCGATGCACACTCTGATATTTCCATCAATGACAAGTATACTCTGCTTATAAATCTGTCAACATTGTTGTTGTTCTTTCCATCAATGACAAGGACACTCAACCTGTAAACATGCCAACACACTTAACAATATGTAAATCTTAGGCTATTGGGAGAATTGACTGGTTCCCTATATTTTTTATTGTGAGGTGTCGCAATACTTAGGAGTGGGGGAGGGGTTTCATGAGCTGACAAATGATAAATACTGCCTATCTATAATCCATGAGAAGAAGAAGTTGAATCTTTGTAAAAATGATGTATATTGCTTTTATGATGTGGGCTATTATATCAACAGTTATTTTTATTGAAATGCTAAATTATATACCACTCACATCACTGTGTGTTATAATCTTGTTGTACATTTCTTCAAAAGACTGCTTAACTATTTTTTTGTGTCAATTACAGACTGTTAAAATATTCACTACAGATTTGTGTTACACACCTACCGACAGAGGTAACCACAAACCAATATTTCAATCTGGTAGCTAGCCCTACCAAATCATAGAGGGCTATTTTTATGATCACAGTCAATAAGCTGACTGGAGAAGGAAAAATACATTAGGCTAGGTATTTATCTCAGTGTAGTTTTTATTTGGAGTTTGTTGGATGAGAGTCTAGGTCTAGGGAGCTAGGTGAGGGTTTCCAAAAGATGAGTTGTTGATCCAGGGGATCAAATTTTGCTCAAAAATTCAAAGTGTTTTAAATTGCTTCAAATCGAACAAGAGCGTAGGCATCGTCGTTACGAACCCAACGCAACTTGTTTGGGCTCAAATGGACGTCAGGAGCGAGAGATATCACGTTCTGTTCAAATTTACAAACAAGCAAAAAAAAGGGGTGTTGACTGTACAGTCTGTACGGATGCTGACGTGGCAGGTCGTACGAAACATGGCAGGAAGCTATTGAGACAGTTGGCATGTGACATGGCTTGTTGGTAGCGAACGGGATGGTGACACGTGGCCCAATCAATGGCTGCCACGTGTCACATGTTTATTGGATTAAAATCTTTGCACTTGGCAAGAGTCGACCACGTGACCTTTGGGCAGGGTAAAGCCTTGGGAAAGGTCGCCCAACTGGCGTGTCGCATGTGTTACTTAACATATGTATGTGTTGTAATATATTTGAATTTGCAAAAATGTGTAGTGGGGCGTGAAACGGGCCGGGGCTAAGCCCCGACCCACAATTATATATATGTATTGCATACGACCGGTGCTACGGGTGGTTAAACCCACCGTAATATATATATGTTGTAACCATTTTGAAAATGCGCGCGGTTTGACATATAACATGTGACCAATGTGTATGTGCAGGGTTTAATCCTACGGTTTTGTATACGGTTTGAACTTTAGACCTGTTGTGTATTGCGCGTGGTCATGTGGTGACCATGTGCCCACGGGCCTTGGTTGTTAAAGGCCGGCGCGTAACCGTTCGACATTATGTACCAGTTGTGCAGTTGCGCCCGATGCTAAGTTTTTATGCTTAAATATGCGTGTGGGCTAGGTTGAGCCAACAAGGGTGTGTTTTGTAGATGCAGAGACAACAAGTTTGAAGGGGGGACTTCCAGGAAGCCTATCTTCTTCAATTTTTTTCCAAAGGAGGTGCTGAAAAAGCC
Organism: Picea engelmannii; assembly: GCA_009831015.1. NCBI lineage: Eukaryota > Viridiplantae > Streptophyta > Pinopsida > Pinales > Pinaceae > Picea > Picea engelmannii. The sequence goes on along the minus strand of ML797595.1, from coordinate 207,168 downwards.
CAGCTAAAGGTTTTTGGACATTCTGAAGCCAATGGAGCAGTCTATTTGAGTTTTGGGCATTTTAAAGCACATTTTTTAGCACTTTGAGCAAATAATACAAATGATCCATTGGAAGCTGGACCAGGAGATGTAGCCCAAGAGAGGGGTGAACTCCTTTATCATTTGTTGTGTTATGTGTTTTTCTATTCACTGAATTTGTTGTTGTTTATATGCATCTTGAATGAGTAAATCCTATTAAATTTGTCTTGCAAAGTTGATCCATTTTCATTTTAACACATAAATTTACTTGCAAATAATTTCAAGAATTCAAGTCTTCTTCATTTTTAGATCAAGTTGGTATCAGAGCATAGGTTTTTGAAGACTTGATTATTTACAAGTGTTTTGTTTTCTGATGCTCACAAGGTTGAAACTCACAAGAGGAGAAGGTCAACTTGTAGAGCCAAGTTCTCATCCTTCAAGGAGGAAGCATATATCATCACCGCAAGTTTCAAGGAGGCATTCACCATGTATGGCTCATGAAGAGAGTCATGAACATGTTCCTGCAGAAGATGAAGATCTCAGAAAGGCTATCATGGAAATGAGAGAGATGATGAAGATATTGATGGAAAGGAATACAAGGTTGCAAGGTGAAGGCTCCAACCCTTCAAAG
>ML797595.1:191150-202917 GCA_009831015.1 Picea engelmannii | reverse complement strand
ATAGGGCAGAAAAGTTCATTGAACAAATTCAGTCGATACATCAAATGGTGCAAGAGCAGTTGGAAAAGAGTCAAGCCAAGTACAAGACGAGACATGAAAAGCATCGTGTTGATCACAGTTTCCAAGTTGGAGATGAAGTTTGGATTTAAATCAGTAAGGAGAGGTTTAAAGGAGAAGGTAAAAAACTCAAACCAATTCGATATGGTCCTTTGAAGATTATCGACAAGATTGGTAACAATGCCTTACGTTTAGATTTGCCTCCTTATATGCAAATGTATGCAGTTGTTAATGTTGAGAATTTGAAATTGTATGAGCCTCCTTTGATTGATGATCAAGGAGAGCATGTTTATATTCCTTCTATAGATGATTTTTCCCCAGAATATCTTACAGAACTGCATGAAGACACCATCCTTGACAAGAGAATGCGAACTTCAAAATGAGGAAATGTGGAGTATCTTCGAGTTGGTCTTAAAGGTACAAATACAAGAAAATCCAAGTGGATTGAGGTTGTAAGAGTGAGGGAACTATACCCTCATCTTCGGATAGACTGAAAATAGTCTTGTGGAGGTCCAAAAGCTTTCAGATGGGGAGGTGTGATCCAGGGGATCAAATTTTGCTCAAAAATTCAAAGTGTTCGAAATCAATTCAAATCGAACGAGAGCGTAGGCCTCATCGTTACGAACCCAACGTAACTCGTTTGGGCTCAAATGGATGTCAGGAGCGAGAGATATCGCATTCTGTTCAAATTTACAAACAGGCAAAAAAAAGTGGTGTTGACTATACAGTCCGTACGGATGCTGATGTGGTAGGTAGTATGACACATGGTAGAGATATATTGAGATAGTTGGCATGTGACATGTCTTGTTGGCAGTGAACAGGATGGCGACACATGGCCCAATCAATGGCCTCCACGTGTCACATGTTTATTGGATTAAAATCTTTGCACTTGGCAGGAGTCGACCCTGTGACCTCTGGGCAGGGTAAAGCCTTGGGAAAGGCCGCCCAACCGGCGTGCCACATGTGTTACTTAACATATGTATGTGTTGTAATATATTTGAATTTGCAAAAAATTGTATTGGGGCGTGAACCGGGCCGGGGCTAAGCCTCGGCCCATGGTTATATATATGTATTGCATACGACCGGTGCTACGGGCGGTTAAACCCACCGTAATATATATATGTTGTAACTGTTTTGAAAATGTGTGTAGTTTGACATATAACATGTGACAAATGTGTATGCGCGTGGTTTAATCCTACGGTTTTGTATATAGTTTGAACTTTAGCCCTATTGTGTATTGCGCGTGGTCATGTGGTGACCATGTGCCCACGGGCCTTGGTAGTTAAAGGCCGGTGTGTAACCATTCAACAGTTTGTACCGGATGTGTGGTTGCACTCGGTGCTAATTTTTTACACTTAAATATGTGTGTGGGCTAGGTTGAGCCAACAAGGGTGCGTTTTGTAGATGCAGAGACAACAAGTTTGAAGGGAGGACTTCCAGGAAGCCTATCTTCTTCAATTTTTGGCCAAACAAGGTGCCGAAAAAGCCCAGCTAGGGGTTTTTGGACGTTCTGAAGCCATTGGAGCAGTCTATTTGGCATTTTTAGCATTGTAAATCATGTTTTTTAGCACTTTGAGCAAATAATACAAATGATCCATTGGAAGCTGGACTAGGAGATGTAGCCCAAGAGAGGGGTGAACTCCTTTATCATTTGTTGTGTTATGTGTTTTTCTGTTCACTGAATTTGTTGTTGTTTATATGCATCTTGAATGAGTAAATCCTATTAAAGTTGTGTTTCAAAGTTGATCCATTTGCATTTTAACACATAAATTTACTTGCAAATAATTTCAAGAATTCAAGTCTTCTTCATTTTTAGATTAGTTACAAAGATAGAATGGGGCAAGGTACGTATACTCAGTAGCATTTAGGATTTGTCATTTTTTATAGGGTAGATGAGGTGAGCTTAAAAATGGGCATGAGATCATGAATATATTCATCAGAATAAGGTGTAACATCACATGACAATTTCATCCAAAACAGAGAAAATAAATTTGAATTATGCTTATAATGTTATGAAACAATCATAGAAAAGCATGGAAATGGCAGCAAATTGTAGAAGAAGAGCAGCAACTTTGGATGGTGATTTGGAGGCCTTCCTCGATGAGTTTTTTTAATGAAAAAGTTATGAATGGAAATTTTAATATGTCCTCTACACCCTGGAATCACTAATACAAGAAAAAACCTACATCTAACCCCTTCAAAATTGATTTGAAAACAAATTGTCCAAAAGCATAGCGACTATGATAGAAGCGCATTGAAACAATAAGGGTCAAAGATGGAGCAATAACATTTTAAACATAACACATTTTACAAAATGAGGAGATTTTTTTGTATATCAGGTTGTTTTGAAGACAAACCTCTGTCAATTTTGTAAGATTCATTCCCATGTTCTTGTAATATGTGCCACAAAAGAATGACCAAAATAGACAATTAAATTAGAGAATTTTATTTTCTGAAATACGCCTCCAAGAAAGTTGCATATCTCCCACTATATGATACTTGTGTAAACAATGAAGTAGTTTATTATGATTTTGTATGTCCTTAGAAACAACCTCCTTTGGTTTTCCAAAATTCATCTTTATTTGGTCAAAAACCTCTTTCTAAAATGATGACCAAAAACATGCAATTAAAATGGAGAATTTGATTTTCTTAAATAGGCCTCCAAAAACGTTTAATATCTCCCACTATATGATACCTGTGTAAAAAATGGAGTTTATTATTATTTGGTATTTCCTTAGAAAACACCTCCTTTGTTTTTCCAAAATTCATCTTTATTTGTTCAAAACCCTCTTTTGAAAATGATGACCAAAAACAGGCAATTAAATTGGAGAATTTGATTTTCTAAAATAGGCCTCCAAGAAAATTGAATATCTCCCACTATATGATACCTGTGTAAAAATGGAAGGAGTTTATTATGATTTGGTGTGTCCTTGGAAAAAACCTCCTTTGGTTTTCCAAAATTCATCTTTATTTGGTCAAAAACCTATTTTGAAAATGGTGACCAAAAACAGAGTCAAAGCGCAGCGTGGTCTTGTAGAACACTTTTGAGTGACTTTTCCTTATCCATTTGCGGATGTAGTAGTGCCTGGACATGTGTCTATGAAGCTTGATGTCCTTGTTGGCCTTTTTCAGGAGCATCTCTAGGTTTTCATTGACTCTTCCAAGACAATACTCTTTGTCCTTTACAAATTTTGTTGCAATGGTGCCTTCAATGTCTTGTTGAAAGAGTGGAGGAGATGGCTCAAGACTCATTTGACAATAGAAAGGCATGTCAAATTTTATTTGAAAATATAAAAATTTGACCTAGGACCCCAACAATAACCTTGAAGGATTACGTTTTATCACTAGCGACTACTGGACTCTAACAGACTCCAAACCCTCCAACTCAAACTATCTCTTTGTCTGATCAAAAGGCCAACAAAATTGTCGATTCCCCTGTAGCCTCATCGGGAAAGAAAACCAAAAATCATGTTGATAATTCCCCATTTCTGTCAACACATTTTGATCCTCAACCTAAGAAGTTACAAGATGCATTTCAACAATATTTTCCTTCATTCCCTACAAATAGAAGAGGAGCCAATCGGTTCAAAGGGGAATCTTTTCGAAGAAGTACCCGAAGTGCAAGTGGAAATCCTAATATAAAACCCCCAGGAACTTCAGATCCCATCCAAGTTTCTTTCGATCATGAAAGTCCCCATAAAATACTCAGGAAAATTTCTACAGAAGAGTTGGAGCTTGATAGATAAGTAAAATCTAAACCTATTCCCTCTCACAAGCACTATGTTACTCCTACCTCACAGATGCCTACTTCATCTTCCAAAGCTGATAGACCCTCTACATCCATCAAGGGATCCAATCCCTCCTCTGATACAACTGATCATACTCCAGTCATTTAAAAATTACAACAAGAAAATGTTCAGTTGTTGCAACATTTGGAAGAGCGAAAGACTATGGATACGCATCTCCACCATGACAATGTGGTATTACAAGAAAAAGTGAATTCTCTCCAACGATTGGTTGATCAAATGACCAATGAAAATCGTAGCCTCTGGGAACGATTGAAACATTGTAAGAGGCACAAGAGAAATTCTTCAGGACAAGAGGGAGAATCTTCTAAAGCTAATCCACCCCCTCCTTATCAAGTCTAGTCATGTTGGGTGATTCATTTTTGTCTGCAGTGGGACCTGCAAATCCTTAGTTGTGGGGGTAATGTTGGGCTCGTATTTTGATTTTTTTGTTGCGATGGTTGAATCATTTTTGCACCAATGTTATATATGCTATTGACCATTTTGAAGGAGTTTTCAAAGGTTTTTGTATCAATTCATCATGGATTTATATCAGGTATGTGTAATCAGTGTTTTGCAATGATTTTGAACCAAATTCAGTTCGTTTTGATGTTTATAAGGATTTAATGCATGATCTGTGTGTAACAGCACAAATTCGTAGTCTGATCCTCCATCTGATACCTCGTCTGACACTTCATCTAGCACCCCATCCGGTACGCGATCTGACACTTCATCTGGCACACGATCCAGCACTCGGAGCACAAGAGAGTTGGCAATTGGTACATTGGTAGACTGCGATGGGCGAATCGGAAACCTGGGTTTTGTGCCCCCTCATGGCCTCCAGCTATAGAGCTCATGACATCTCATATTAGGCAGTTATGCTAATCGTTGAGTGGCTCACAGATTTTCTATAATCCAAAGCTGTTAGAGCACATTTAATGGATTTTCCATTTTTAGAGGAGGTTAACCCTTCCAGTGGTCGACCTCTTGAACTGCAATTCACCTATAAATACCACCAGTAGTGGCAAGACCAAGAAGACATAAGTTTTAAGAATAGTTTCATTGTGTAATTCATACATTCTCTGCAACTTATGTTCCATATTTTGTATTTTTTATTAATGACATAATTGCGTTGAGTTAAGCCCGTGTTTTGTTGTTGGAGAGTAGCCACAACCTGCTGGGGGGGGGCACTAGTGGTCTGGGTAATTTTTTCCATCATTACATATTTACAATTATCTAGTTGCCTTACTTAGATTTCGAAATTGTCTCTTTATTGTATGAATTTCTCAATTTCAATTGCTTGTTGTGTGTATGTTTTAATTGCAGATTGTTTTTTGAACTATGTATATCATAGAAGAACGTCCATGGTTGTGTGTTAATGATTATATTTTGTTGTAGGTTGTAGAGTTTTTTAATTACAGTGTTATGTCTTCGTCTTCTTAGCTATAAGTTACTCTGCAGAGTATTAATCTAGATAGGTTTATTTGTATATTAATTGCTTTAGTTTTGATAGTTTCACATAGTACTAATTTAAATAAATTTACTTGTATTTTTTATATATTAACTGCTTTAGTTTTATTTTTGATAGGGTATTAATTTAGATAGGCTTACTTGCAATTTCACATACTCTCTGTAGGACTGTTTCACTTGTCAATTTTGCTTCAGCATGTTAGAATAGAATGAATTTTGAGTTCTAATTTTTAATAGCATTTTAATTGATTTTGGATATGATTCTCGATGATAGATTAGTTCATTTTAGATTATGAATTTTAATGAAGCATCAGTTATAAATTTGAGTTGTAGGTTTGCACATAGTGTTTTTATTGTCATTTTAAATATGAATTTGAATTAAGATTTTTAATTAAGTGTTAAATTATGAGTTTATGGCTTTGCTTGAGTTAGTGATTTTAATAGAGTACTTTCTAGCAGTTATGTGATAGAGTGAATGATTGATGTTGAATCTTTTCATAGTGAGTTTTTCTTTAAGAATAGATTTCACTATAAAGAATTTCTTTTTAACGATAGTTTTCTTTATGAGTTCACTACCCATGAACATAGGTTGTTTTTATTTGTTCACTTAAAATAATGAAATTATCATTCCTAGTTGTAGATTACTTTGTAAATTTAAAGTAAAGGTATTCATTCTTTGAGTTTATTGGCATTATATTAGATTAGGCGAGGCTAGGCTAGATTAGAGCTCTAGACCTGCATATACAGTGTTGGCACCTCGAAGCTTACGAGCCTCGGGTTGACAATTTAATGTCGAAATAGATAGCATATATTTCACTCGACAATCTCTCCTAGTGGATTTATCTAGGGAACAATGGTGCCTACTCCTACTCCTTAAATACATGGCATTCCCATGATCATCCCTTCTGTTATGGGATTCAGATGTTGTCACTTGTCTAGAACTAGCTTCTTGCTTTGTTCTAGAGTCTTTATTGGATTTCTTCTACAACATGTTAAAACTATGTAGTATCTCTTCCTGAGATTTCATAATCTTTCATTATCATCCCTATAACTTTTCGCTTCTCTCTGCAGGCTCCTCATAGTTACAAGATCCTTCCTGTCTCTTCTTCAATTAGACTCGGTCGCATCACTTTCCATGCTGACATCATGACATGCATCTGTATGAATTCATCTTCATGATTGTAGGACCCTTGGGTATATTCCATTGTTTTGATTCTCATATAGAAATCAAACTGCCTTCTTGAACCTATAAATTCAGTAAGAAAATGTGCATGCAAATAAATTTTTGTTAGACAAAAATAAATATGTACACACACAATTCTAGAAAAAAATACATAAATTTTTCTGCCCTTTAATTCCACCCATCACCTTCTTTTGATTTGAATGCAAAATTTGCTGCTCAAATTAATTTTTGTCTTGATAGATGTATTCTCCTTCTCAATACCTTTCCATTGACTTTTCATTTTCCCAATTCGAAGTTCCGAGTAGAAAGATATGGTCTTCGGAAGATTTGACTATTTTCCCTTTTTAACCTTGTATGCTACAGGTGTCCTCTTTCTCTCCTTGCACATTTTTAGGTACCTAGAATTCAAATCTATCTCCATGGACGACTTCTATGGTCCATGATATTTCCATATACTACTCATGGACCCAAAAATAAATCCTTATCTAGGATTTAAGCCCTCTGGAAGTAATATGGTACTGAATTTTACCCTTAACTGTTTAAGGTGCAACTTCTTCATACAAGCTATGTTCTGCACTTAGAATAGCTCGTTGGAAATCTCTCCTCGAGCTCTTTTATTTGAGTTGTAGATTTATAGTGTACATTGATACACTCGGTTATGGAATTTTTCACCTGCGGACATATGAAAATTCCCTTGGATTACTAGACCCCTATACCAAGACAGAAAAAGTACAAGTGGACACTAACATCCCTTTAAACTTATCTTAACTAATCAGAATGAGAAGAAGAGAAAGGATACAATGAACCTATTTCAACATTTTTCCTCACTGCTTCCAATCCCTGGGCTTGATCTCTAAGCTCCCTAGTGCAAATTTATATTTTCAATGGACAACAAAGAAAAAAAACTATCTCCTACTCTACAAGATTATATAGGACAAGTCTATCTACGAATATTAGAGCAACAATAGAAAAGAAAATGAGAAAATACACAAGCTTGAAGGAAATAGGCCAAGTATATATTAATGTGAAGGCCAAAAAGAGATACTTACAAACCACGATTGATGCAGCATCACCCTCTCCAAGCTCTCCTCATCCAACCCTTGCACGAATGTACCAAGATCAAAATGATGATACTCTAACTGATTACCTCCCCCTTCACCTTGGAAATAACTTCAATATATAGTCTTGAGAGGCACAAGCACCATGAGAAAATGAAGGATATGGTTGAGGATATGTCTCCTTAAGGTTTGGATCAAATCCTAAGGTGAATCCATAGCATGGGAGTGGAAAATAACCAACCTCATCCCAAGAGAGCTAGCCCATAGAATAAGTTGGAGGATCTGCCTTTTCCCTCTAACAAGACTAGCGATCCCCCAAAACTGGACACAGGGCGCCATCCTATAGAGTGTTTCTCATCTAACATGGAAAGGGGGGCACCATTCCATGAAGTGGCACTCCCCCATCATGGCCAGGGGGGCACCACCCTTCATAAATCCCCAAAAAATGGTCGATTATTTCCAAGAAAAAGGTGTGTTTTGACCTTGAAATGATGGGTTTCTTCCTCCAATATGACTTAGGGGTCATGGAAAATTTATTTCATGGTGTCAAGGGGTTTTGACACTCGAAAAAATAATTCCACACTAGGTAAGGTGCATACGACACTTACAACAGTGCATGCGACACTTAACGAAGTGCATATGTCACTTTGCGACACTTGTGACACTTAGGTTGTGAAACTAAAGTGTGACATTTTGATGTGTAAAATATGCCCCGTAAAGTGTGAGGTCAGAAGAGAAACTGATGCTAGAAACACTTTATAAATTCTTTAATGCAAGGGTGTTGGAATAGGAGAACCTAGAAGAAGTTGCAAACAATCATCAATCATTATACAAGTACGTTCCATTTCCGAGGCAGGGATACCTATTCTAGGAATACGAGATGACTCAAAGCATGATTGTCAACCAATACACTACAGATCCATGAAAATACTGACTAAGGATATGTCCATCAAAGATACAATGTGGAACCATACCTCCATGACATGAACTAATCCCAGCCACGAAAGAATACACAGTGGAGCTATGAGATGAAAAAATATAGCCACGAATCAATACAATGTGGATCTATCTGAAAATATACATATTAGTAAGATTGCTAGCATGGTGATTGTAATAAAATCCCTTACATGCTCAAATGATATCCATCACATCCTGGGAAAAGAACATAATAGAGTGAGAGCCCAACCCAGGGTCATCATCTCGATCCTGATGCAGTATGAATTTATCCATGTGAGATGGTTTGATGTCGAACATGCTAGAAACCACTTGATTATTAGTCATCGAGGTAAACCATTAACAAGTACAAGGTAAATCACCAATGATGGAAATGACTCCCAAGGTACCCTAGTACATTCCAATGAATGTGAATAAATGAGATGAGGTTGAACATTCGTGGAATCATCCGATCAGATTTCAATGATGTAAACCTATTGTCAGAAGAAAGGAATCCTTCCATTGAGGCATGCAAGTCCCAATATACTAATCGATTTATAAGTCTAATTCCTAGATAATGTGTTGAAGTTGACAGGAACAAACTCATCGAAGTATGGCCTTGATGTATCCCCCATCATCGACACGAAACTAACACAGGAAAGTGATGTGGGATGGTGGATTGAATGAGTATGGAGTGACACAAGAAATGGAAACTGGTAATATTGCAGATGGTTGGTTTGAAGTGAAACTTCCCTTGAACATGATGAGGCGGACGACTGACTTGGAAGCATTGACTCGATGAGTACCAAGAACATAATGTGATGGAAAATAAGAGCAATCTTCAACTCGAACAAAAGAGTATGAAAACACATAGAATTGGTATGACTCAGAGATAAGAATATTACCCAACTATAAGACGAGGCGCAAATAGCTGCCATCTTCAAGGGCGACAACAACTGCCATAAAGGATTCCATAAAATTTGACCCCCTTCCTTCAATTTTTCCCCCATCATGATTGATGAGTACCTCTTTCTTTTTTAACGAGCTTGAGGAGGGTAACAGATTCTTGGTATAGCTCATCATTCAAATGACTCCCTCGTCATATGTTTAACGAACCTAAAGAAGGAGGGGTTCGATCTTGTATGGGTCCTAGAGATTGGACTCACATAGGTCCTTTGATGCATATTTTTACAAGCCCAAAGAAGGTAAACTCAGTGTTTTTTCACCTTTAGAGAGTCTAAAAACAACTTAAAGATGACTTTGTGGATGAATTTATAGTAAATTTAGTCTCCCAACCTTGAAAAAAGTGTAAAACAATATAGGGGAGAAATATTCTAATCATGCTTGATTAGAGTAGTCCTTTGTTCGTAATTAGTCTCGTGAGACCAAAAAAGAGATAAACTACCACTCGAAAGACTCTGTTTCAAACCTTTTAACGAGTGTGAAAGGAAGGAAGCTCACTCGACAATATTTTCATGTTTAGAGAATCTGAAAATAGATTAAAGGAGACTCCAAAGGGTTCCTTTTTTATACAGCGTTTATGAGTCTGAAAAAGAGATAAAAGTGTACTCGGTATCCTATTCTCATGTTTTAACGAGCATTAGAAAGAATAAATACTGAGCTTGGTAACCTATTCTCATGTATTTATGAGCATGAGAAATAACAAAGACTAAGTTTGTTCTAGAAAAGGACTACTATGTTATGAGGGGAATGACCCCCAAGTGAGGATTACTCCTAGCAGCATGTCTCTTTAGAGGTAGTTTTGCCCCAACTTTCGAATATAGTGTATTTTCTCTAGCATGATGTCCAGAGGCTAGAGACCTTCCCCCAAGTGTTGTTTTCTCTGAAGACTCTTGTTCTTTCCTCATTTAAGAATCTAGTTACTAATAGGAACATTTTCACTAAGTGGAGGAAAACAAGGTTCAAGTATGTGATCCAGAGTGAGACTAGACTCTAATGGAGGGGGGTTTGTTTCATTTTTTAACGAGCTTGATAGAGACAATGAACTATGATTGAAGCGTCTGTTTCATTTTTTAATAAGCTTGACACAGGAAAATAACTATGCTCATTACGACCAAATACTACCAAAGGATCAGATGATTCTAGGGATTGTTTGATCCGAAATCGGATCTAGAAGCCTGGCAGGGCTTAAAAATGCTCAAAAATGAAAGTGCTCAGAATCTGACGAAACCAGCGCCATTGCGTCCGTCTCGTCTTCCTGATTTCGTTGGTATATTTACTTCATCAAATGGGCTCCATATGCGCAATATATCGTGTTCTGTCCGAAAAGGCAAACAGGGAAAAAAAAGGGGATGACTGTACAGTCCGTACAGTTCCACATGGCATGTTGACTATACAGGACGTACGGTTCGTACAGATGATGTGGCATCTTCAGGAGGTGACACGTGGCAGGATGATATGGCGTACGGGCAGACAGCTGGACCAATCCAGGGGTGACATGTGTCACCACTGTAAGGGTGACAAGTGGCATAGGATGACGTCAGCAGGTTGACAGGTGGCAGGCACGTGGACCATTCAGCGATTGACGCATGGTAGTTTTTGGTTGGTTTTTGAGGTGCCATGTGGCCCAGTCACAGGCTGCCACGTGGCACCCCGTGGTTGGTTCGTGGTTTTATGTAAAATTATATGGTTTCGGCGTGGGTCGAACCCGCGACCTATTCTCCGAGCAACAGACTGGCAGGACCGGGCTAACCGCCCGGACCACGGGTGGTTCTTGTTATATATATGGAACATTTTATATTTATGTTTGAACCAAGGTTTAGTCGGTGGGGGAAAGGGTCGGGGCTTAGCCCCAGCCCTCGGCATACGACCACAGTTCAACATATCACATGACCACGACGGGGGTTAACGCAACGGGGAGCCGGCAGATAGGGCCTGGCCCTTGGTCCCAGGGCAGGTCCCATATGACCCGGGACCTTTACCATACAGAGTGCACGGGTAGTTGTTAGCCCGAGATCACATGTGGATCCCATGACCAGGAGCCAGCGACAGGGGGCCAGCGCAGAGCCAATGGAGCGCATGGCCACATGGCCGCTCCTCCATATGACCATGGGCGCGCGTTATTGGGGGCTGCACCTATTTTTAAAATAAAGTGGGTTTTTGGTTATGTAGTTGGGATTTTCAATGATTTAATGCCTGATTTTAATTGATTTTCTCCATTTTTGGGAGATATTGGGCATTTTTGGAGCCCAAATTTTGGGAGGAAGTTGGAGATGAACAACCAACTTCAGATCTATATAAACCAGGCCTGTTTGAGGCCA
>ML797595.1:174204-191100 GCA_009831015.1 Picea engelmannii | reverse complement strand
CAATGATTTAATGCCTGATTTTAATTGATTTTCTCCATTTTTGGGAGATATTGGGCATTTTTGGAGCCCAAATTTTGGGAGGAAGTTGGAGATGAACAACCAACTTCAGATCTATATAAACCAGGCCTGTTTGAGGCCATGGAAGGACAGTCAAAGGGAAAAAAAAGCAGATTTATGCTGAAGGGAAGCCAAGCCAAAGCCATTTTTATGCAGGGAAGCTATTGAGGAGCAGACGTTGTCGGGCCATTTCTGGGAGCTCCGAACATCCAATTTGCGTGTTGTTTTCTTTGCAGGGTTCTAAAGATCTGGACGAACATGACCATATTGGTCTTGTAGCCAATTGGCACTGCAGCAATGTACTTTTGAGCTTTTGAACAGAAATAAAGAAGCCTCCCCCACAGAGACAAAGGCCCGGAGACGTAGGTAAAGTTGTGTCGAACTCCGTTATCAATCTGTGTGTTATGGTTTACTGTCTATTATTTCATTTCAGATCTGCACATATGTATATGGCTGTCATAATTCCTCTTCTTTCCTCATTATTTCATTAAGTTTCTCAAATGGTTAATTAACACATGCAAAATTAAAACTCAACCATAGTCATTAAAAGATCCTACGGATCATTGTTGCACCTAAGTCAAAATCATATTTAACGTGGTAACCTACGAGGTGGTAGGAGTGGTAAAATGAATAACCCTTATGGAAGAGGAATCCTTAAGAATACATACTCCTATTTGTCTTAGAAAAGGGAGATTATTCGTTGTAGTGTTGTCGTGATCTTGAGTTGTATAGTCAAGTTGGTCAATAGTGATAATTTTTCCTTGATGGGGAAATTGTAAGATACGAAACACCGAAGATGCAAAGGAATTCATCGCATAGAACCAACTGCAAACAAGTAAAAAAATATAATTCAGTGGTGCATCAACCACTTCGATATTGACCGAAACAACTTTACCCTTCAATGTCATAGCAAAATATTGCAAGAGTCTGTGAGGTTGGAAACCATGTCCATCAAACGCTCTCAAGGTGGTAATAGAAGGTGCAAGTTCAAGAGAACCAAGGGCTTTCCAACAAGGGAAATACATGACATAGGAGGAGGCTCCCTCGTCCAAAACAGTGTGATGAATGTTCTTTCCACCACCCAAAATACTAATTTGGAATGCTAGGTCGTGTGAGAGTCTCTCCTTGTAAAAGTACAGATGAAACGTAATCAGATTCGAATGGAGAGGGGTCTAATCGATAGCATTTCCATTAGACTGATCACCTTGAGGAGTGTCATAAGTATTTTCTTGATTCGTTACATTAACCACCTTAAACATGTACACCTCATAGGTGCTTGTGAAGCATCCCCATTGTGGGAATGACTTGTGTTTGAGGGGAAATATTTTGTGAAACCAAATGTTTTTATTGAACCAGTTGAGAAGTACCCTTCAGAAATTTAGTGATAGCCTCACAACGAGGGTAGTCTTTTGTGTAGTGGTCTTCCTCACAAATAATGCAAGGAAACTTAACCTTCCTCTTTGGTTGAGTATCAACATTCTTAGGTTCATCCTACTCGTTAGAAGATTTCTTGGATTTACCCTTGTTTTTATTCTTACCTCATGGTTTTTGAGATGAAGTGGATTGTACCGCATTCACCTCAGAGGTTTGAGCAGCAGTGGAAGTAGTTTTAGTGTCTGAAACAAAACTTGGTTCTGGAGCAGGTCTTTATGGATCGTTCGATGGACGAGGATCATAAGGGATCAGATCGTAAAGTGTGTCGGACTGGGAATAAACCAAGTCCAAATATTTCACACAGTTTATAGCCTTCTCCTGAGTAACAATGTTTCCCATAGAAACATCATAGGAAATGGGAGGAAAGAGCGACTTTGTAAACCAATCCACAAGGAGTTGGTCTAGAATTGGATCTTTAATCAACCGTCTCCACCATATCCACTCATAAATATGATCGGATATGTGGGTGGAAGAGTATTTTTGGAGTGAGTTCAAAATATCTATATCGGTCTCATACCGTATAGGCAACTGAAAATGTGTCAAAAAATCCCTGGCAAGAGAATTAAAGTCGACAAAGGAGTTATGTGGAAGCTCAATATACCATTTTGTTGTTGCACCTGTAAGTGTTCTCTGAAAAAGTATAATACGGATGGAATTGTCCATCAAAGAGTTGGAAGAACACCACAAATGGAAAGTCATAACATGATTTTTAGGATCTTTCCTAGGTTTTCCATCAAATTCTTGGATGTCGAATGGTAATTTGGCAGGGATGGTGGGCCAAAACGGGGCATGTTGAATGTGATTGTTTGTTAAACGCGAAAAATTTGGCAGATCTAACGTAGCCAAGAATTGAAGTAGGCAGTTAGCCTATGGATACTAGTGATAACCATATTGCATGGTAACACCAATAGGACCATATCCAGGTTGTGGTGAGATGAAAAATCTAGATGGTCCTCCCATATACGGTGGTTTCCCAGGTTTTCCACCCACAAAAGGTGGTTGTCATGATTGTTCACCTATGTACAGTGATTGAACAAATGGACCTCCTATGTATGGAGATTGACCTGATAGTCCCCCCATGTATTGTGGTTGAAGTTATTGTTTCATTGGAATCGTGGGTTTTATGGATTGATAGGGAAAATTTCCTTACGGAGGAATGTGCGTCGGATTGGATTGACCCCACAAAGGGTTAGCAACTCCTAGAAACGATTGTCCAGAATATATGTCAGTTGTAGTAGGGATAGAAGGAATTGCAGGAGTGGCTTTCCCCCAAGCTTGTTGATGTTTCAACCATGTAGGTTGCACCCCAGTTAAAAATTTTCATGCAACTGAAGGTTTCCCCCCAGTAAAAAGTTGTTCTGCAATTGAAGGTTTCCCTTGAGATGAATATTGGCCTCCCATTGAAGAATGACCTCCAATGTAGGGTGTAATAATATATGATGTATGATATGGAGGATGAGTAGTTGTGTAATCGTGGTTGTGTGAATGACTTGATTGTCGGTCATTTGACCGATGGAACGACCAAGTAAGGCACTTGGTGTTTGCGTGTGTGGAAACAGTGAAGTGGGAATATTACCTAGCCCATGTGCAAAAGGAGGTGTATGCACATGTGGTTGAGTCAGGGTTACCTAGGTCATTGATGTTTCTGGTAAAGTATAAGCACTAGCATGATATCAAATTCCAAATATATTCAAGAGAATTGAAGACAAGTGGACCGGTAAGATTCAAGAGGACCCCAAACGGATTCAGAGTTCACGAAGCACCGAGAAAAAATGAAACGAGTGGTTTCTCAAGAAAAACTCCCAATATATGTTATGTCTGCTATGATTGGTTAATATTTGTAGGGGTAATCTATGGTGCTCTCCCACACACGACCTCGTGTTTATCCCTTGTGTGAGAGGGGATTCCCGGCTATGCTTATACGAAAGTTGGATTTGTAAACTCTTTAGTGCTCTATGGTCTGTTTAGTATTCTTGGACAATTTACTCACTTTTCCTAGTCCAAAGACCTTAATCCTATGCTATTGTTGGTGTGCTAAAACCAAAAATGTTCTAGATGATTTTATTAGCGTGCGGTTTATTTTAATGGATTCTACTCAAAAGGTTCATGGAGATGAAATTGATGTTGTGTAAGAGACTCGAATCCAATAGAATACAAAAGAATGATATGTAGTTCATTCTTTTCGATGAATTCTATGTATGGGAAGGAGAAGAGTTATATTCTTCTTAACATAAGAAAGCACTCAAAACTATGCAAATTTCAATTTCTGGGATCAATATAATGCCAAACCACCAAGCAAATGTTTCTGAAAACTGATTTCAAATTCAAAACTATCTCTTTTTCAAATATATACCAAAAAACAATTCCTAATGAATGCAAAACATTTCTTTGTTCGATTATCTATGCAAGGAGATATGAAAACTTTTATGCTTTTTAACTTTAAAATGGAATGAAATACATCTATGTTTGAAAAAAAGAAGTATGAGGAAAAAAATCAATCAAACAAAGAGCACTCAAAATGATGAGAAGTGAAAGAAAACAAGTAGGGGATAACCTTCCTAATCAAGAACTCAAATATGCAAAAGAGAAATAAGACAAGCACTCATGAAAATCCTTAAAGCATGAGCCTCAAGAAATAGTGTTCAATACTGGGTTGTGGAAAACAAGGGAGTCCTAATCATCCAAAAAAGTGAGATTTTTCAATCAAGACAAAAAGTCTCAATACCAAGCAACCTTTGCAAACCCTAGTTGACGAAAACTCCTAAACAATAAAGTAAACTGAAACCTTTGCGAGACAAAGATCAGAGAACCGGAAGGAAGGATGAACCAACAGATATTGTTAACCCAAGGGGATCACAACTAGGAGAGAAGATTTCAAACTCAAAGAAGGAATATGAATGAGTGTTAAATGTCAAATTCTCAATCAAAACAAATTCTCAAGAAAAACAAATTCAAAGACAATCAGGAGTCACTGAGAAAAAAACCTCTCAAAAGAAGACAGAGAAAAAGCAGGCAAAAAGAGGCAAAAACACCAAAGTAGGGAAATTGGTGTCATTGTTCTCAAGGAGACAGAGCGTCAGTCAGGGGAATGGCATCATCTGGGAGGCTCTGGGGGAGCACTAGTAAGATAATGGAGCCCTTGTATGCACTGCAGAAGAGTTTTAATCAGGCTAATGGTGCCCTAGTGTGAACTGCAGGGAAGTGCCACTTTCTGGAAAAGTTTAAAAAATGGCTTCTAACAAGATCGGACTCAACAAGGACTTAGTAAATGGATTTGTAAACCCTTTAATGAGGAATATCGAAAGGGAAATAGATCATAATCAAAAACCAAACAATATGTAATGATAGGCAAAGGCTTTAGACGATCCAAGGAAAGACTAGTCAATGTCAATCCCCAATGGAATTGCCAATTTTTGTTATGGAATGTTTCTCCTACAAATAGATGAAACCTCCCTTGGGTAACTAGACCTCTACACCAAGACAGAAACAATACAAGTGGACACTAACATCCCTTTAAACTTATCTTAACCAATCAGAATGAGAAGGAGAGAAAGGATATGATGAACCTGTTTCGATGTTTCTCCTCACTGCTTCCAATCCATGGGCTTGATCTCCAATATCCCTGGTGCAAATTGATATCTTCATGGGAAAGCAAAGGAAAAAAACTATCTCCTACTCTACAAGATTATATAGGAAAAGTCTATCTACCAAAATTAGAGAAACAATAGACAAGCAAATGAGAAAATACACAAGCTTGAAGGAAATAGGCCAAGTATATATTAATTGGAAAGCCAAAAAGAGATACTTACAAACCATGATTAAAGAAGAAACATCCTCTCCAATCTCTCCTCATCTAACCCTTGCACGAATGTACCAATATCAAAATGATGATACTCTGATCAATTACTTCCGCTTCACCTTGGAAATACCTTCAATATATAGGCTTGAGAGGCACAAACACCATGCTAAAATGAAGGATATGGTTGAGGATATGGATCATTAAGGTTTGTATCAGATCCTGAGGTGAATCCATAGCATGGGGGTCAAATATAACCAACCTCATCCAAAGAGATTTGGCCCATAGAATAAGGTGGAGGATCCCTATTTTCCCTCTAACAAGACTGGCGCTCCCCCAGAACTGGAAACATGGCACCATATTATAGAGTGGTGCTCCTCTAACATGGAAATGGGGGTGCCATTTCATGAAGTGGCACTCCCCCAAAATGTCTAGGGGGGAGCCAACCTTCATAAATTCCCAAACAATGATCGATTTTTCCAAGAAAAAGGTGTGTTTTATAATTGAAATGATGGGTTTCTTCCTCCAATATGACTTAGGGGTCATGTAAAATGTCTTTCATGGTGTCAAGGGGTTGCGACACTAGACAAAGTGAATTCGACAGTAGGTAAGGTGCATATGACACTTACGATAGTGCATGTGACACTTAATAAGGTGCATATGTCACTTTGTGACACTTAGGGTGTGAAACTCAAGTGTGACATTTTGATGTGTAACACACTCTGTTCTCAAGGCTTTTCACCTCCTAAAAACATTGTTTAATCCCTCAAAAATTCCCTGCAAGTTTATGACATGAAAAAACAATAAATTTTTCTGATAAATTTGATTGGTTATTATTGATATGGAATTGATTTTATTCTCGGTCACCGGGTCACTAGGCCACTGGTCACCGGGGAAATTCTTCCCCCTTCTAGCGCTTCTATAAGCTTCCATTTCAGTCTAGTCAGCGGGCTTCGAGCACCAGGGAAATACCTCCCTTTTTCCTCGCAAAATTTCAACTCTAGGCCTAGCCACCGGGAAAGGTTTTCCCCCTCCCCTCACAAAACTTCCATATGGATCCAGTATGGGCCACCAAGAAAGGTTTCCCCCTCCCCTCGTGTAAATTCCATACAACTTCGATCCGGTCCACCAAGCACCGGGCCACCAAGAAATCTTTTCCCCTACCCTTGAAAAAATTCTATAAGCCTTCAGTCCAGTCCATCGGGCCACCGATCAATAGGATAGTGGGCCACCAGTGAGAACACCTCCATGATCCCTTCTTCCCAAGTGAATTCCATTCCAGTGAACAACTTCTCTCATGGGGGGATTGACCTCCACACCACCCTTCCAATGACACATGGCAGCGAGACATACCTATCTCAGGGCAACAGTTGGTATGTACAATGGATTACTTAGCACTGATAGGGATTAAGGGCCAAACACTGAGGTGGCAACCAAAAATTACTCTATGCACAAGATTTGTTGGGTTCTGTGGCTCTCCATGCTTCACACACAAGTAAAAAAGGGTGTGGTATTAATTATAAACAGGTTATGCAAACCCTCCCCAATACATGTGGGATAATTAACTCAAATCACAGATCGACGGCAGGGAATCCACATTGAGGCTAGATTAATAGGTGTTGTGCAATGGTCTTCCGGGAGGCATATAAAATCTCTATTATGATGCCAAAATCAAGAAAATGAGAGGTCGATGGGAATTCAGGGCCATGAGGAATCACTTGAACATGGTTTCCATGGCGGTCATGACAGCATTAAACCACAAGAATTCTCTCCTTCGACGCTATCCTCTGGGAAATAATTTTCACCCAAAATAAAATCTCATCCCAACAACTTATGTATATCCTATAGCAGGCTCTTGCATGCATGATTCTACAAATTTATTCTCTGATACCATAATGTAACGTTCCCCAGCTTAACCTAGGAACATTACTTGCATAGAATACACATAAAAATATTTTTTTTTTATAGCTCATTTCCTGTAGCTTACCAGCTATGATTTATAAACACATTTGACCATATTTTGATACCCATAATGAAATCCATCTACAACATTCTAAATGAACTTGAATGCAGCTAGTAAACTCATTCTCAACAACAATTAAACCATTCACATACACAGAGTTAAGCACAACAATTAAACTCATGAAATAACTCAAAAAATAGATAAGCACTTATCTTTTAAAACACTTGTGCAACCAATAACTTAGGAAGGATGTTACACCCAATCTTAGACTTTTGTTTATATATCTCAATAGAAATTCACCCCTAAGTTGGGGCTAGGAATCCGCAAAAGGAGGGTTTCTCTCGCAATCTACTCACAAATCACAATCCCACAACCCACTGGTATTCTCCTACTATCTTGAATTTTCTCCAGATCTCTTCCTCTTGACCTTCCCAACCAAAGGAATGTACCCCTTCACTGATCTCAATCCATCGAGAATCCCATTCATTTACCAGGGTCTCTCTATCATAGGTTACCAATAATCTCTCTACTGGGAACTCAAGGAAACTAACTTCCAAGAAAACTACCAACAACCAATTGTTGTTACAATGCAACTCATTCAGGAGTTGACTCTTCAGGACTGACAACCTGGATCTTCAATTTCCAACTCCAAAACGCTCAAGAATGATCCTAAATTCACCCCATCCTTCTTGGTCTAGTTCTAATTCTCTTTTCCTGTTCTCCCTTGTTGTACATGAAAAAATTGAATGTGTAAAACTACCTGAAACTTCCCATACATATTTCCTCTATTTTCCAAAAATAGATGATTGCTCACTCTACCCAATTTTGATTCTACTTGAGTCCCCCATTCTCTCCAATAAATATGGGATGTGACTCTTACACCCACCCTCTTAAATTAGTTTAATGATTGGACTATCATACACTCATACAAAAAATTAGAAGTTATCCCCAAATGATAATAATTCAAGAAAATGGGTTGAAGTAATACCCATAATTAATTTCCCCCCTTGGACCCCTCTTAGAAACTCTCTTCTCTTATGGAAAACTCATACCTCATCTCTATCCATATCCCCAATAGTTGATATCACATTATATTTATTAAAAATCATAAAATTCATTTCGCATATCACATTGCTTGGCCATAGCCACATTCATATCGGCAATATGCATTAATTAAATTGGGGATTATAGTGGGGATGTTACATGTTTGACAGATCAGAGTTTACTTTCCCATACAAAGTTAGGAGAGCCCTAAACTAGTTTTTTCCAAGAGTCCTTGACAAGATAGAATACTTCCTCATTATGGAGCAAAAGAAGGTTGCAGCAGAGGGGGATGGGGACAAAGTTCAAAGGAGGATCAATAGAGAGGGAGATGGGTTTGTGATATAAGAGACTCGAACGAATGATTTTAGAGCTAATGGAGAGAGGTCACAATAAAAAGTTGTTATGAATGAGAAAGAAATCCAAATGGGAAGCAACGTGTCCCAGACCCAATCTATTGTTGCTCAACATATATTTCCCCTTGACTAGCTTGACATCTTGAAGGTCCCAATATAAAATGAGGTCTTCCATTTTATCTCGCATTGGATATCAAACACGACTTCCTCCCCTTTTTTATGAGTTGTGTAGGATGGTGTTAAAGTATCCAGCGACTATGCAAGTGGGAAAATCCAAGCTTTCCTTTGCTGCAAACAATGACGTCCAACAACCTATTGTTTCCATATATCTAACATGCATATATATATATTGATAGAAGATATTTTGAGCCTTGTTTCTCTAAACGGAAAACAGTAAAATTCCAATTATTTGAATAGAAAGTTACCTCCAAATCTATTTTTGTTGAATCCCATAGTGTCATGATGTCACCAGATGCTCTAAGCAACTTGATTGCGGCACCCTCACTATTATTCATAGTTTTTGTCCCTAGTTGTAGTACTTTTGATTCCTCCATTTTAGTCTCCTAGAGAAGGATTACATAAGGTTTCTCAGATCTAATTAGGTCTCTGAGGGATTCATTCCTAACTTTGTTGACGAAACATTTGCAATTCTAGGAGAGGATATCCATTGTTTATGGAGGGAGGAGGCTCGACCTCTTGAAATAGGCAGAGCTTGAGAATTGGTCCCTTATTGTTTCCTCTTTTTCCCATCTTTCTAAGAGAACTTTCAATTGAATGTTGTTTTCCCAATGCTTATTCCTTGTTTGTTGCTTCCCCTCTAGAGTCGCAATTTGTTTTTTTTCCTAATTTATGGGTTCTTTCATTTGGAATTTCTCCCTCTTCCATGGTTTCCCATTATTTTCCCCTAGTGGTTATTTTTTCTAGATTGGCTAGCTGGTTTTCTATTGCAGGGTTGTCTTTGTTTCTCTCATCTTCCTAAGATTCTGCCTCTCCTTCCTCTAGGGTTGTAGATCAAGCTCAGGAGGGGTAGTGCTAAATGAACTATGATTCGGATCCACAATCTCATTAATTTATTTCTCTTTGTTATAATCTCCCAACATTTTGAGTTCATTTGTTCAATCCAACTGGTTCTTCTTAGGTTTGGCTTCCCTGATTTCGCTGATTCTTCTTATGGTTCGATGTTGGTGGAGGTTTTTGAGGAGGATTGGCTGGATGGTTGGGGTTTGAAGATCCAATGTATTTCCTTATATTCCTTCCAGTATTTTCTTTCTTCCTAACCTGCTACGATTCTTCCTTTGGTTCTTCATTTGTAGTTGGGTTCCATTGTGGGTTTTTGGGACAGTTGCATGCCATTGTGAAAAATCAAATCCTTGTCTTCTTTAAAATAAAAAAAGGAAGTATAGAAACCCTTACCATAGAAATAGTGATTGAGTCTTCCCCTAATCAATGGATGCCAATTCTGATCTAGCCAGGTTTCCATTTGTCGTGGGGATGGCCAAAGGATTGTAAATTGACCGACTAAATCCTTGGCCGCATAAGAAAGTGTCTTGCAACAAGTCAAGAAACGAGGGAAGTTGATTTCAGGAATTTGATCCAGTTTCTTGATGAATCGAGAGTGAGTAGGGAAAGAAGAGGATTTCCCCAATGATCCAACCAACTACCTAAAGGCTTTGACATCAAAATAGAATTTTGGTGGAGGGTTCGGGTCCCCTCCTGACATGGCTACAGGCCTGATAGACGCACAAGTCTGTGGAAAGGAATAGAGTTACCACGGAGATTTTTTTTCCACTTACTTTGTAAACTCATTTTTACAAAATGAAATCTCACTCTACAGAAAGAACAACATTAACCAACATCCACTTAGCCTAAGATTTGTGAAAGTTGTGGTGTTTGTATCATGAAAGACTCTTAATTAACAACCTCTTCATAAATATGGGTGGAGGCTCTAATTTTTTTCATATCTCTTAGATCAAGTAGATCAAGATATGTACAGTATATATCATTCTTCACTTTCACTTTATAATATTTTTTCACTTTCACTTTACCCATTCGATTGATATACGAGAAGATTAATTTCAAAGTTAAATACCATGAATATGATCTTTTACTTTAATTTTCTTTTTTCAACTCAATTGTCCATTTAAAATCCAACATATAATGCTTTTCTAACATCTAGCTCCCTAATCTAATATTAATATGATATTTAAAATAAGATACATTTTAAAGAAACTCACACTTTGAAACCAGGCAAAAAGAAATACTCTTTATTTTAGTAAAACATTCATAACATCTAGCTCCCTAATCTAATATTAATATGATCTTTAAAATAAGATACATTTTAAAGAAACTCACACTTTGAAACAAGGCAAAAAGAAATACTCTTTATTTTAGTAAAATATTCATAACATATTTAACTAATAGAGATAATCCTACTCCTTTCTTCTATGATAAAACTTTATAATCATAAGAAAAATATCAAATTACATAAATGATGGGAATTTCACAGTTTATTGGGACATGGAAATACACTTTTTGGGAAGCTTAGGGTTCGAACCTTTCTTGGAGGAACTTGACTCTTCAATACCCACAACAATGGTGCATAGACCGATTCTCTACTTTTTGGAGACTGTGTATCCTTACCTAAGGTCGTTTAGGTCTTATAATCTAGTTTCTTACTGATACTAAGCTTTCTTAAAGAGTTGATGAGGTCTCTAGGGTGGTATCTTAAAGAGTTGATGAGGTCTCTAGGGTGGTATTATTGTTGGTTTTAGTTGATCCATTTGGAGTGGAGTAGTCCCAAGACATAGCTCTTTTGTTTGCAACTATTTTAGTTGTGGATCCTGGTCAACCTTCTGTTAATACCTTCTTGGAGAGCGCGCTCTCTACTTTGGTTAGCTTCAGGGGTAAATTGGCATCATAGTAGTTATTGCAGGTGATTAAAAAAATTTAATGAACTTTAACAGTCACCTAGGGAGTCACTTCAAGTCTATCTAAGGTGGTTAGGTCAGTGTCTTTTCAGTTGTCTCCAAGAAAATTTGTCGGTTGTTGGTCATTTCTAGGAGGGTTAGGTGGTTGGATTTGAACTCACCATGACGAAAGTTGGAGTCACGACTTTAATTTGCGTAGATGACAAGGCCAGCTGGAAAGAAGTCGGTTTGTTTAATGAGGCTCCCAAACTTTCTGGTTTACAGAATGACAAGGATACTCCTTCTGCTAGTGCACCTTACCTATCTCAGTCGCTCCCCTGCCACCAGCAGGAGTTTTTCTTAGGCTCTAAACAGTCATCCAGAGTAATTTTTAACAGTGTATCCAAAGTTACCTCTTCTGGATAGAAGAGAAGAGGTCTGGATTCTGTGGAAGAACCGGTTTCTAAGGCAGTCGAAACATCGTTTAGCAGGATATACCAGAGAGTTTTTAAGCCCTGGAAGTAAATAAAGTAAAGCGGAGGTTTATCCTTGGCTCAGACATTGGCCTGGAAGACACTTGCATGATGTCTTTGTGCACGCTTGTTGGGAGGTTTTCATACCGTAAGTTTTTCCAGGTTCCCATTGAGAGTTAGGTGGACTCAACCTAGAAACGGCTCTTAGGATACTCTCCAGAGGTGTTCTACCTAGCTTGAGGTTGGTTCGGTTTCAAGTGTAGGAACCATGAGGATGCTTCTTTGTTACTTGAGTCTCGATGGGTGGTGGAGGGAGGAAGTATTATGCTTAAGCACTGGAAAATTACTTTCGACCCTTCAAAGGATTATTTTCAATTCTACCACCTCTCGGTATTGCTACCTGGTCTTCCACTACAATGGTGGAATAAGTGGGCTTTAGCTGAGATTGCAAATGGACTTGGTCGGTTTCTCGTTGTGGATGAAGAAGCACTTTTAGCACCGTACAAATGAATTTTTAGAGTTCTGGTTGAGATTGACATCCACGCTGGCCTCCTAGAAGAAGTTGAGCCGGAATGGAGGGGGATGTTGAGAGTTTAGAGACTTGATTGTTTGGGTATTCATTTTCGGTTTACCTAGTGCAGATAGACAGGACACCTTCGTCATGAGTGTCACAGTGGATTTCCGAAAGATTCATATTTCGATTCTTCTTTTCTACATAGGCATATCAGCATTGATCCTCTAACATTTACGTCGGGGGGTTGGAATGCCTACTTCTCTGGAGATGAGCCTCTCGAGGACGACAGGATAGACTTCATCTTCTTGGGTAAGTTAAGGAAACTCTGTCCCACGCTTTTCTTTTCACTCTCCTCTTGGGAACGAGATTCTCTTGATAAGTCCTTTGGTCAAGGTTCTTTATCCTCACAGTATGTGGATCCTACAGAATCCCTGGAAATGGAGTCCCTTCCGGCTTTGTTTTTATTGATGAAGCAGTGGAACTCGGGGTGTAATTCATCACGAGATGGTGAACATAACCCTCCTATAGAACTTGCCTTCTTATCTACGGGTCAGTCTGTAAACCCTTTAAGTGGTCCTTCTGCTACTACTACGACAGAGCCACCTTGGTCAAAGGGTGACTTGGGGAGGGGTGGGACTTTGTCAGCATCATTTTCTTTGGGAGTGGGAAACTGTGTGGGAAAGGCTTCTGTTGTTTGTGAAGATTGGTTTGTAAGTGAGACTGAAGTGGCCCTTTTCTCTTCAGTCCAGGATTTACATTGTAGTGTTGGTTTAAGGGAGGTGGAGCGGGGTGACTGCAGTCTTAGTTCAGTTTTAGACTCCTTAGTCCCTTCTTTAGACAATATTCATGAATCAAAACCTCTTCCTACTTTCAGGGGAAAGACGATCATTTCTCATTATTTCTCTTCTGATACCTCGGTTAGTGACTTTATCGGTTCCAGGGAAGGGAAACTTGTTTCAGATGTTAACGGTTTTGTTTGGTCACGTCGTCTGGGATGTGAGATCTCTCCTATAAATACCTGTAGTGCTCGAAAGCGAGATGAGTTTTCATTGAAGGAGTTGGTAAACATTTCATCGACTAATCACGATCATGGGGCGCTTAGAGGCATTAAAGCCCTAGCACACGCTAAATCATGATCTTGTTGTCACTAAATATTAGGGGAGTGGGGGCCTCCCAAAAACCGACCTCTATGCATCGTCTTCTTCTTTTAAATCATCCCAACATTATTTTCTTTCACGAGACTTTGGTTGATGAATCAAGGGCTAGAAATTTCTTCTCTAAAATAAAACTGAATTGGTATTCGGTCGTTGTAAGCTCTGTAGGAAAATCAGGGGGCTTGTTGGTAGCGTGGGATCCCAAAAATTTCGAACTCAATCCTTATATATGTTGTGGTGGTTTACTTGTGACAAGTACCAATTTTGAGCTAAAGGAGAAGCTGCCATTTTTAAGTGTATGGTCCTTGTAGTGACAGGAAAGTTTTTTGGAAAAAACTTGGGGATAGAGGTATCCTGTCTATTAAAATTTTGATAGTAGTGGGTGATTTCAATTTCACGTTGAATTAAGGTGAAATCTGGGGAGAAAGCGGTCCTCCCGATCCATTGGATTTGTTCTTAAAATATTAGTTCGTTGAAGGAGGTCAAGTGGACAGTTTTCCGAATGAGGTGGTGCCTACGTGGCGGAATTGAAGAAAGGGAGCGGATAGTATTTTGAAGAGATTAGACAGGACATTTGTAGCGACGGACTTGTTGAGGAAGTTTTCCAAATACCGTGCATGGGTGGAATGCCCATTTATTTTGGATCACGCTCTGGTCCTTCTCCAGCTACATGCAAATTTCCAATGTAAAAATTACCCTTTCAAATTAAATTACGAATGGTTATAGGAGGAAGAGTTTTCACAGATAGATAATGAAGTATGGAAGGATCCAAAATTTCTACAGGAACCAGGAATGCAAAGAAGACTGGTACGGAAGTTAAAGAGTTTAAAATCGACTATAAATAGGTGGGTAACACGTTTCAAAAACCTCTCGGCTCAAAAATTGGTTCTTTTGGAAGTGGATTTACAAGCGTTGTATCATTCATCCCCCATAGATTTGAACAATGAGGAGTTGACAGGTATGATAAAAGAGAAGGAAGTGGAGAGATTGAAGCTTCTAGCAGCGGAGGAAGACACTTGGAAAGAAAAGATCTGGGTGCTTTGGTTAAAGAGTTGGGATCGGAATACAAAATACTTTCATCACTTTGCTAGTGATCGAAAAAACCAAAAACGGATTTGGGAAATTCAAACGGAGACAGGTCATGAAATTTCGAGCCAAAAGGAATTAAAAGCAAAGGTGGTAAAATATTTTAAAAATTTGGGATCGGAAATGGGCATCGTCAGTGAAGATCAAACTAATTTAGCAAGTCTCTTTCCTAACTTGGTCACAGTTGAAGAAGCTCTTCAATTAGAAAGCCTGTGTACTTTAGAAGATTTGTCGAGTATTTTAAAGGCTTTTTCAAAAGATAAAATTCCAGGCCCGGATGGCTAGACTGTGGAATGTTTTCTCCATTTATTTGAGTTGATTGGGGAGGATCTCTTAGGGATCATAGAGGTATCAATAAGAAAAGGAGAATTTATAAAATCACTTAATGCCACTTTTCTTGTACTTATCCCAAAAGTGAACAAACCATCTTCTTTCGGTGATTTTCGACCTATTTCACTCTGTAATCTATGTTACAAAAGTATTGCTAAATTGATGGAAAATAGGTTGTGGCCTATCTTGTCTAAAGGATTAGCGAAAGAGCAACTAGGTTTTATTTAGGGAAGACAAATCCTAGACAATGTGGGCATGTCACAGGAATGCCTCCATAGTATAAAAAAGAAGAATCAAAAGGATCTCATTCTAAAACTCGATCTTAAGAAGGAATACAATTTAATCCACTGGGATTTTCTAAGGATGATACTGATTAAAACTGGTTTTGGTTTGTCATTTACGAATTGGATTATGAGTTTTGTCACAACAGTTTCTTATGTAGTTTTGGTAAATGGAGAACCATCTGATTTTTTTCAAAGAGGCAAAGGCCTTAGGCAGGG
The DNA here is from genome assembly GCA_009831015.1 of Picea engelmannii. NCBI lineage: Eukaryota > Viridiplantae > Streptophyta > Pinopsida > Pinales > Pinaceae > Picea > Picea engelmannii. The sequence continues at coordinate 175,490 of ML797595.1, read as the reverse complement.
CTGCCCACTGTCTCCTTTACTTTTTATTTTGGTGATGCAGGACTTGAGTATTCTCCTTAAAAAGGAAAAAGAGGTTGGGAAGCTATCTGGAATTAAAGTTGCAAGGATCACTAATATCCTACATCTACTTCTTTTTTTATGATGTATTGATTGTGTCCAGAGCTACTGATGTAGAATGGAAAGTGATAGTTGGACTTCTGAAGACTTTCTTAAATGCCTCAGGATTAGAGATAAAAGTGGAAAAGTCCACTTTTCATGTGGTAGGTGTGGAGGAGTCGGGTTTGGCGCCATTTAAAGAGATTTTTCCCTTTAGTTTCATCTCTATAGATGTAGGCTTCAAGTACCTTGGATTTTTTCTCAAGCCAAATTGTTACAAATCTGAGGATTTGCGTTGACTTATTAAAAAGTTTGAAAGAAGAATTGATCACTGGTGTAATCGATGGATTTCTCTAAGTGGAAGACTGGTATTGATCAAGGTAGTCTTGGAGATTCAATTGGTGTATTGGATGCACATGGCTACAGTATCCAATTATGTTATGGTAAAACTTCGTCAACTTGTTTTCTCCTTTTTATGGTCGGGATGTAGTGAGAGGAATTGATTACATCCTTGTAATTGGGAGACTATTGCTAGGCCTAAGAAGGCTAGAGGGTGGGGGCTGAGAAATCTTTCTTTATTCAATAAATCCTTAGTGACCAAAACCTTGTGGAGAGGGTTGATAAAAGAGGGAATCTGGCACAAATATCTACCTTATTGTTCAGTGTCGACTTGGTTTAGATCAGTCAACAAATCACAAGGATCGGCATCACCGGTTTGGAGAAATATTTTAAAAGCTTTACCTCTTTTAGATAATTGGTTGTGCTGGAAACGTGGTCATGGAGAGAGTCTAGGAAGGCAGGGATCATATTATGGGAATGGGACAACAATATTTCTTATCTATTGAACTTCTTTTGGCTTTAAAGCTATAGGGTGTCACTTTTATCTACCAGGCTCATAACTATAATTCTTCAGAACCTCTAAGCAATTATTGGATTGAGGCTTCAAATCTTGGCTTCAATGGGGAACTTGCTTCAAAATGGGAAGATTACAAAAGCGCGCTCTTGGGCATGGGCATCTAGTTAAATGTTCTCGAAGATGAATTGATGTGGTCGAGAGGAGATGGGTTTGGGTATCCTTCGGTAAGTAATATTTATAAGGCTCTGTCGGAGAGCTTGTGGCTACACACAACAAAATGATGGAGCTACAAACTGTGGAAGTGGAACATTGCTCTTAAAATGAAACTTTTTTT
>ML797595.1:116433-153168 GCA_009831015.1 Picea engelmannii | reverse complement strand
CAATTAAATATGATGAATATCATCACTTGGAATATTAGAGGTATCAATGGAATATCCAAGCAAAGGATTCTTCGAAACTGTGTTAAATAAAAAAAACCTAATATCTTACTACTTTAGGAAACTAAAAGTGCAGGTAGTATATAGTGATTGATGGAAGGTCGAGGGAAAGAATTCGTTGAGCGAAGCGAGTCACCTGAGACGTATAATCTTCTCTGGTAGGTTCGGCTCCGCCACCCACCCTAAAATACTAGATCAATAACAAATAATTATGAAAACCCCTATGTATGCGACAACACAGGTGAAGTGGAATGGAAAAGGATACAATGACTAGCTAGGATGAAGTAAAAGGAAGGGGATACAACAACCATGAAGTGGAATTGGGTCAGGATACAGAGCCTATCCCTTGAAACTTTCAGAAGATGTTGGAGGCATTGCAACTTCACCTACACAGACTCCAAAGGGGCAACATGGGGATTATCCATCCTCTAGAATCCAACCACCATCATCCTGAAACTCGCCTATTCAACAGTGGGAACACTTACAGATAATTATAGATTAATAGGGTCTAGAAAAGCAGGAGTCATAGAGAATGCCTATGACCCTTAGCTCAACCAAGAAAAATATCACTCCATAGACAGTCTGGCGTACATCAACACACTACGAGGACAAGAATGATGGATATTGGGAGGATATTTCAACATCATCCTCACCCTAGAGGAAAAACATGGGGGTCTAAAATGCCTAGAACATGACAACAATAAGTTTCGATGCCTTATAGACAGCCTTAACCTAATAGATATAGAGACAAGGAATGGCCCCTACACTTGGACCAACAAGCGAGCAGGGACTCAACAAATTGCAAGTCGCCTAGATCGCTTTCTAATTTCAGAGAACATAATGATTGAGGGAACAATTATTGAAACAGACATCCTACCAAAGGTCGGTTCAGATCATTGGCTAGTCCAGCTTTGGGTAGAGACAGTGGGAACACCAAATTTCAAACCCTTCCTCTTTGAGAATTTTTGGTTAACCCACCCGGACTTCTCGGAAATTTCTTGAACCTAGTGGGCCAATGCAAAAATTGAACATGGAACACAGATGTACAAATTCCAAGAGCACTTGAAGAATTTCAAACATCATCTAAGGGACTGGAACAAAACTATTTTTTGGGACATTTTCCTTGCAAAAAAGGCATTAAAACAACGTCTGGAGGAGGTTCAGAAAGAGTCCATGGTCTCGGGCTAATCGAAAGCCTTGCTACAGGAGTAAACGACTCTAAAAAAGCAACTTGCGGAAAGACACAAACAGGAGGAGATCCTTTGGAGGCAGAAATCTCGGGTTCAATGGCTTAAGGAGGGAGAGAAAAACACAAAGTTCTTCAACCTCTCCATGATCCACAGACGACACATCAATCACATTACAAATCTTGAGGATTCACAGGGTAACACTTTTATGGACCATACAAACATTGAAGAAGAGCTAGTAAGATACTACAAATAACTTCTCTCAGAACCCCCTTTGGATAGAACGCCAACCATCAGAAGAATCAATCAACATATCCCCACCCTCATCACCACGGAGTAGAATGTTTCCCTCATGAGACCAATCACACAAGAAGAAGTGGACTAGTCCATCAAGGAAATGCCACCGGGTAAGGCCCTTGGGATGGATGGCTTCACCATGAATTTTTTCCATTACTGTTGGTTGTTGGTTCGAGAAGAGGTTTGTGCACTGGTGGAGGAATCCAAAGCCTCAAAGAAAGTACTATTATCTCTTAACGCCACTTTCCTCACTTTGATCCCTAAAGAAGAGCGTGTTACCAATCCAAAGCAGTTTCAGTCGATTGTGCTATGTAATTTCATCTACAAGATCATAACAAAATTCATAGCTCTCAGGCTCAAACCCATACTCCCTTGTATCATTTCCAAGGAACAGTCAGGATATGTGGAGGGGTGACACATCATGGACAGTGTAATTCTGGTGCATGAAATCATCCACTCGCTCAAGACTACCCACACTCCAGGTATGCTCATAAAACTTGATCTCTCTAAAGATTTTGATAAACTAAGTTGGAAATACATGCATTTTTTCCTCTTAGCCTTTGGGTTCAGTACGGATTGGATATAATGGATCATGAAACTCACCTCTTCTACCTTTTTCTCCATCTTAGTTAATGGGGTCCCCTCTAAGCCCTTCTCCCCCTCTCGAGGAATACGCCAAGGAGACCCACTCTCACCTTTCCTCTTTGTGATTATGGCAGAAGGGTTAGGGCGGTATTTATCTGCCTCAATTGCTAATGGAACCTTATAAGGTCTCTCTATACATGTGCTCCAACCGACAACCTCCCACAACCAATTTGTTGATGATACATTGCTCCTGAACGCCCCCACTGTCAGGGAAGAAGATAAACTTCACACTGTAGTCTCATATTTTAGTGAGGTATCTGGGACCACCTTTAATCTGGAGAAATCATATCTCTTCTTCTTCAACATGCCAACGACAGTTCAATGACACATATTATCTCTTCTTGACATCCCTCGGTGCTCCCTTCTGTTCAAATACCTTGTCTTACCCCTCACAAACTTAGTAGCTCATAATACCTCATGGAATTCCCTTATCCTCTCAATCTCCAATCGCCTCAGCTCCTGGAATTTCAGAACCCTTAACCTCCCTACGAGTCTTGTCCTCCTGAAATCGGTGCTTCAATCCATCCCGGCCTACATGTTTTCAGCTCTGGCAGCCCCAGAAAATGTCATAAAAAGTATAAGGAATCTTCACAGGAACTTCCTCTGGCACAGCCACAAATAGGGAAAAACTTGGGCCTTGGTTAGTTGGGATAAGCTATGCAAACCCAAAGCCCTAGGGGGCTTGGGGTTCCATGATCTTGGGAAACTTAACAGTGTCATGGGAGCGAAAATATGGTGACAGTGGCTCAAATATCCTCATGAACTCTAGGCGCGACTTTAGAGGAAAAAATACACTTGTGGTCTACAACAAGAGGAATTCATAAGGCTCAATGATCAGATCCAAGGCTCTAACATTTGGAATGCATCTTGGTGCAATTGCCCACTCATTCAAAAACATGCTTTCTGGGAAGTAAGAAATGGACGAAGTGCTTAGTTATGGATAGATGCCTGGTAGCAAATCCCTCCCTTTCAATCTCTAGAAAGACTTTCCCCCTACCAGACCTACCTTCCATATTTAAGAGACCTCAAAGTAGTAGACCTATGGCTCAACACCCAGCACAACACCCCCTGGCGTAGTTGGAAAATGCTACCTCAAGATCTTCATCTACCAGACAATGTCGAGATGCAACCTTGGAAAGAAACAATGGATAATAGGAAAATATGTATCAACACACACAAGGACCTCCTCCGTTGGGGATACTCCACAACGGGTACTTTAACGATCAAGGAGGCCTATCAGATTCAAGAGAACTTTAACGATCAAGAAAAAAATCACATTTGGCACATAATCTGGAAGACTAGGCTCTAGCCAAAGGTCTCTACCTTTCTCTGGCTCCTGGTACAGAATAGACTCCTCACCTGGGACAAACTAAGGAAGAGGGGATTTATTGGACCCTCCATATTCCATATTTGCAACCAATAGGAAGAAACCATGGAACATATCTTCAATCAATGTCAGGCTAGTAATCAGATCTGGGACCAAGCCATAACAATCTAGAGGCAAACAAAGCGTGACAAAACCAACATTCCAAGTACTTTAAGAAATTGGGGCTCTCGGGATTATAAAATCCTGATTCTAAATAGAATATGGAAAATATTGCCAGGTCTTATCATTTGGCAGCTTTGGAAAGAGAGAAACATGCGGATCTTCCAGTCTCAACCCTCTCGCCTCTCTGATGTCTGGGACAAAACTACATCTAGAATTTGGGAAACAATTCAAATTCAGTCTTGGACTCCAAATGATCTGGATTATATGAGCAGAACAAAATGAAAATAGATTATTAAAATATTCTTAACACATAATAACATAGATACAGTAAAACTGGTTTTCTATTCAATAAGGAAATAAGTTGAAACTGTAAAATGCAGCGAAAAACAAGCTTGTTGGAATGGTGGTTGCTTATCTCTGAGAAGAGATGTGATGACTGCACTCATTTGCAAGAAGATGATTACAATGAGGCTCTAAAGGCCTTTTTTACAATAAACCGAAATGTCACAAACCCTAGACATCCAAAAAACCTAACCCTAGGAGATGAAGCGTCAAAAGTCATGTGGGCCCCATTTGGGTAAGTTAGTACATCAACTTTTGTTTGGAGCGCACGATAGCTCGTTGGAAAGGTATCATCGAGGATAATCATTTTGGGGGATCAATAAGAGCCTTTGGATATCATTCAGAAGCTCGATCCCTAAAAATTTTCATTTAGGCCCTCAAAATGGCCCGGATGTTAAAAACTGCTAAAAATAGTAAATTACCAAAATTGACAGAAAACTATTTTGAGCCAGTTGGAAAAGGTGGGTGGCCACCAATATCCACCTGGATCAATCCTCCCTCCTTAGGAAGAAATGGTCTCCATTGTGTTGAGTTCCCCCATGAGATGAGGAAATTTCTACTGAATTTGGCCCCAGGTGAGCCACTTCCCTTGGTGTAGGAGTTGCCCCGCTTTGACGACTCGATAAAGTTGGATCCTTTGTTGTCGAGTGCCCTTGATCTATGTGTCCACAATTTGATCATTGGATGCATGTTGTATGTAGTCAAGTTTGAGCTTTTTTGGTGTCAACTACTCTTTTATCTTTGAGGTGTCCAATAATGGTGGGAAATATGGCCGAAGGAGAGCCACGTTGAAGACTAGGTGCAAGCCAAGGAAAGGGGGAATGTTGAGCTCAAAAGAATTGTCACCCACAACCTTGGTGATAGTGTATGGCCCATAATGAAGTGGGTGAAGCTTCTGATGGGGCCCTATAAGGCGTTCTTTCTTCAAGTGCAACAAAACTTTGTCGCCCACGTGAAAATTGTGTGGCACTCGATGTTGATCATGGTGTTTCTTGTACTTGGCATTAGACTTTTGTAGAATATATTGAACCTGTTGGTGGATGTGTTGGATCCACTCAATGAACCTTATGTATTTGTCAGCTTCTGGTGGAGCAGGGGATGAGTCGGTCGAGGTGGTCACCAGGGGTAATGCAACATCCATGAGGCAGGCCAATGGTTGGAATCCCAACCCCACCTAAAATGGGTTGTGGTCAGTTGAGCTATGTAGGGCTCAGTTGTAGCTATGTTGGACATAGCGAAGACTCTCATCCCATGTGCAGGGGTGTTTTTAATTGTACATGGGATGAGAGTCTTCCCTATGGAAGGCAGTGGATTTGGTGAGCTTGGTATCTAGTGGTGATCAAAGGCTCAACCAGAATGTGTTGAGGAACCGAGTGTCACGGTCTGAGATAATACTTTTTGGGATCCCAAAATGTACCCATACTCATTCAAAGAAGAGCTTGGCAGTGGATTATTCTTTGATGTTCTTATTGCATGCGGCTAGAATCTCCATCTTGGAAAAGAGATCAACAACCAAAAAAACACGTTCATTTCCCCTCTTGGTGGATGAGAGGCCCGACATGTAGTCCATTGAGATGGATTCCCATGGCCTTTCAAGAGTAGGAAGAGGGGTGTATAGGCCCTGTTTCTTTGTGGTCGGTTTGGAAATATCGCAGGCGGTGCAAGACCTAATATACTTGTTGACATCATGTCGAAGTTTCGGCTAGTAGAAATGTTTTTGCAGCACTGCCATTGTCTTTTCGACACCAAAGTGTCCTGCCACCCAACTGTAGTAAGCTTCCCAAATCAGCTTCGCCCACTCACTTGATGGAACGCAGAGATGACCTATCCGACACAAAAAACCATCTTGAAGATGGAAATTAGTGACCACTGAGTTGGCACCCAACATTTTCTAGGTGGTGGAGAAGTTAGGGTCTGTCTCATAGAGGTGGGGCCATCCAGAGGTCTTGTGGCTACAATATTCTAACACCATGGTGAGTGTCGCGATTGGAGGTTGGCTGAGTTAATCAGAAACCCGGTTGGTGATTCTTGTTTTATACTTGATGTTGAGGTGGAATTGTTGTAAGTATGTGGACCAATTCTGATGGTGGTCATTTTTCAATTTTCCTTGGGTCTGCATGAACTATAGTGGATTGTGATCAGTGTGGATGACTGTCTCATTCCCAAGAATGTAATGTCTCCACTAGCGGCAGGCTTGCAAAATGGAGTACATTTCTTTGTTGTAAGTAGGGTACTTATGGACAACATCTGATAGTGTCTCACTATGATATGCCACAGCGTGGTTGTGTTGAGTGAGAACGACGCCCACAACATAGTATGAAGCATTTGTCTCGATATCAAAGGGATGTTGCACGTCCAGTAATGAAAGTATAGGGGATGAGAACAAACAATTCTTCAAGTCCTCAAAGGCTTGTTGTTGGGATAGGCCCCACACAATTTTTTCCTTACCGCCACCCCTAGTTACTTGGCTAAGGTCCCATGTGATATGAGAGAATCCCAACACGAACCTGCGATAGAAATTGGCGAGACCCAAGAAGCTCTGAAGTTCAGTGAGTGTGGTTGGGGCTGGCCAATCACAGATGACCTAGATCTTGGTTGGATCCACATGCACACCATGTTGATCAATGATGTAGCCTAAGTAATGGACCTTGTCCATGCCGAAGGAGAATTTTTGCAAGTTTTCATATAGTTTGTGTTGTCGCAGGGTGTGCAGAACCTGTTGAATATGTTGCAAGTGTTTCGCCTAAGTCTTGTTGTAGATGAGGATGTCATCCAGATACACCACTACAAAAGTATTGGTGAAATTTCGTAGGATATCGTCCATCATCCTCATAAAATTTGTTGAATAATTTGTCAAACCAAAGGGCATGACCAGCCATTCAAAAAGACCTTCTTTTGACTTGAAGGTGGTCTTCCATACATCTGTCTGTTCTATTGTGACCTGGTGGTAGCCAAACTTCAGATCAATATTATTGAATTATTTTTCCCCCGTGCGCTGATCAAGGAGGTCGTCAATTCGGGGAATTGGGTACCGGTTTCGGACTGTGATTTTATTCAGGGCCCAGTAATCAATGCAAAGTCACCAGGTCCCATCTTTCTTTTGCACCAGCATGATTAGGATCCCACAAGGCGATGATTTGGGACATATGTGCCCCTTGTGGAGAAGTTCTTGGATCTTCCTCTTGATCTCCTCATTTTCTAATAGAGAGCGATGGTAGATTGGCCCATTAGGTAGTAGTGTGCCTGGGATCAGATCGATGGGATGCTTGACCTGGTAGTGCAGAGGTACCTCGGTAGGAGAAGAGAAGATATTTGAGTATTCTTCCGTGATCTTATCCACTTGATTTTTTTGTGTGGAAAGATCGGCCACAGAGGCCATGGATGTGGCTACAATGTTTCGCTCACTCTGAGAGAGAACCACGAAGAAGACAAATTTTTCGATCTGAGAGATGACCTTCCTGCATTGCTTGGCAGAGATCAAGGAAATAACACTAGGTGGGATTGCCTCGGTTATCCTGTATGATTTCCTATTCAAAGTAATAATAACACTACGAGGCCTAGACTCATATACAACATGATGTTTCCATAAATAAGGTTGGCCCAAAATAACATTGAAAACTTAGAGAGCAGAAACATCACACAATACCTCATCTTTGAAGGGCTTGATGTCATACGACAATCGACACTATTGGTTGACGCGAAGATTGCTTCCTTGGCGGATCCATCCAATGGTGTAGGGTTGTGGGTGTGGCATTGTCGGCAGGGCCAGCTGCTTGACGACCTCTGCTGAGATGAGGTTCTTCTTGCTACCACTATCAACAATGAAGTGCAACGGGGTGCCTTTCACCCACATCTGTCAATGGAAGAGGCGTTCACCTTCTTCTGACTCGTCTGGTTCACTAGACTGGAGCTTGGTGGTAGCAATGGTGGCACTAGGTTTCACTTCAATGATCCTTCTTCTCCTTCCTGGTTCTGAATCAAAGTCAGAACCCACATCTGATTCAGAGGTTTTCACTTTGGCCATCAACGACTTCTTTGAGCAGCAATCAACAGTGTTATGCCAAGGGCTCTTATGGAAGTCACACCACTTCCCTGTATCTTTCTTTGTTTTTATGATGTCCTTATTTGCTTGTGGCTTGGACTAGTTGTATTGATATTGTCCATCTTTTCTCTGTCCTTTGTTATGTGGGTTGGGGCCGCCCTTTCCTGGCTTTTGCTGTGAGGGGTTCCCAGGCCCAAATTTCCACATCTTTTGTTTGAGCTTCTGCTCGATTTTGACGACATATCGGTAGGCCACGCCCAAGGACGAGATCTCCAAAAATTCCATTTTTGTCTGTATGTATCTATGCAGAGCACCGCAATACTTGAGCACCATATGTCGCTCTGAATCTTTGATACCTAACTTGGTGCGCAAGGTATGGAAGATATTTGTGAACTCTGGCACTGCTTGGTCTCTTTCTTGCCGCAGTGTGGTCCATTTGGTATACAAGTCGTCATAACTTCCTATAGGGTAGTATTGTTCCTTAATAGCATCCCTGAAGGATTCCTAGGTGGTCGTGACTGTAAATAATGAGGGTTCTTCTGTTTCCTTTTTCTCACAGAAAGTTTCCCACCAATCTTTGACACGGGGAATAGCTTTGAGGAGCGCAAAAATAATCGTTTCTCTATTCGAAAAGTTATGGACAGAAAAATACCCTTCTAGTAGATTCAACCACTTGTCTACAACATCTACATCTATCTTACCTTCAAATATAGGAATATCGAATTTTATTTATACCTTGAAGGGAGCGGCACCTCCGCTCGAGGAAGATGTGTCGCCTGTTGGTAGTCGTTGAAGGATTTGTGTGAAACTATCCATCATCTCGTTCCTCTGTTGCATGAAGGATTCCTCAAGAAAATTTTTGAAAGGATATCATGTCTGTCATCTTTCTTTTCTCTTGCCATGAGAGGTCTCTTGGGCATGCGAGAGATTTTTTCCTCAAGAGAAACAAGCTCGAGACCCAATTCTTTGTACCCTGACCTCGTTGGGGACATCCATTAAGACGACAAGGAGTAGACCGCTCTGATACCAATGATCTGGATGTTATGATAAGAACAAAATGAATACAGATTATTAAAAGATGCTTAACACTGAATAACATAGATACAGTAAAATTGGTTTTCTATTCAATAAGGAAATAAGATGAAACTATAAAATGTAGCGGAAAGCAAGCTTGTTGGAATGGTGGTGACTTATCTTTGAGAAGCGATGTGACGGTTGCGCTCATTTGCAAGAAGATGATTACAATGAGGCTCTAAAGGAATTTTTTGCAATAAACCAGAATGTCACAAACCCTAGACATCCAAAAAACCTAACCCTAGGAGATGAAGCGCCAAAAGTCATGTGGGCCTTGTTTGGGTAAGTTAGTACATCAACTTCCCGAGGTAGTAACTTTTGCATACGATCTCCGTTTGGGGCACACAATAGTTCATTGGAAAGGTATCATTAAGGAGATTCATTTTGGGGGATCAATTAGAGCCTTTGGATATTATTGAGAAGCTTGATCCAGAAAATCCTTCATTTAGGCCCTCAAAATGGCTCTAAAAGTTAAAAACTACTAAAAATAGTAAATTACCAAAATTGGCAGAAACATATTTTGAGCCAGTTGGAAAAGGTGGGTGGCCACCGATATCCACCTGGATCACCAGAGGACATCCCATATTCCCCTACAGAATCCAACATTTTCACCGCCTGGAAGAAAATCACCCTGAAGACACCTCTCCTTCTCTCCAATCCCCCCGCCCCTCCAACACAATGCTCCACTTTCTGGAGGTTTTCCCCCTCTGGGTTTTGGAAGTAAAATTTTGATGGAGCATCCAAGGGTAATCTAGGACCAGCAGGTTTTGGATCAGTTATCAAAGACAACACGGGGGAAATTAAGTGCCTCAAAGATGGCTTTCTGGGGCATGATATGAACAACTCAGCCAAGCTTTGGGGCCTCATAAAAGGCCTCCAACTATCTCTAAGCCTTAAATTTCATCCCCTAATAGTAAAAGGAGACTAAAAAATCATCATCTCTCTGGTCACAAAATTTATCCAAGGTTTAGACCCGGAAAAAATCACACCCAGTTGGTGCCTCACAGGTCCCCTCTCTCTTCTACAAGCCTCACTAGTTCCTCCCATCACTATCATCCCCTCACACATTAAAAGGGAGGCCGAAAAAGTAGCATATATACTAGCAAATGAAGGTGTCAACACCCAGGAAGAGCTCCACATCATTAATACCTTGGACCATCAAGATTCACAACTTCTACAGTAGTGCCAAGAATTGGCTCTACAGGATTGCCTCTCCCCAGATGGGCTGACACATGGGCCACACGCATCATCGGATGGAGCGATTACAAGGAAGTTAAATCCTCTTGCCGCCACCCTCCTCCCCTGTCCAATCGCGATGGTTAGTTTGAATGAGTTCCACGGTTTAGTGTGTTGGGCCTTAATGGAAACCCATGCTCTGCTCCTTAACATCGGTACAATTTTGGTTATGGCCATTACTCCTGCACTAATGGATACCATAGCCATCAAATCCTTCGTCCTCCTGGTCTTTTCATCCCACGGGAAGTTTTATATTGGTCACTTGGGCTCTATGCACAACATCATTTCTCATGTTTTGCTCCATGACTTAGCTCGCACTGCTGGTGTTTCTGTCTACTTGGTACTCTGCTCAGCCATGCCATGAGAAAGAGGAAAGCCCTGGTGAGGGACAACCTACTACATTCGGTTTGGTAGACACAACTTCCCAGGACCTACCTCTCGATATCTCATACCAAGCGGGGACCATCCAGGTTCTTCTAGTCAGAATTGGTTTGAACAGGGTCAAACAAAGCCCCTTCCTTCCAGTATAGAGGGTCTCCATGACGGATGCCCAGTGGAAGAAGAAAATTCGCCCAATTGGGAGGAATTTTTTCCTTTCCTATCGTCGACCGCCTTGGAGCACCGAATTTCCACCTGCACCACCATTTCTTTTCAGGAGCTAGTTGTGACGGGCTGCATAGTGGAAGAAGAAGTCTCACCTCCGTAGGATCACTCGGGAGATAATTCAACCGCCACCATGGACGAGGACCTTGTCATGGATTCCGCCGCTACAAATGATGTAGCACACCTTTTCAGTGCCAAGGCTTAATCGCTCTTAAACAAAACTATAACACCACTTTGTACATAGCTCATACCAACATTATAGTAATAACATGCATTTAATCAAGAAATATAGTTAAACTCAGAGTAAACATAAGATTTACTGCTATAATCAACAATCAATAGCATTAAATCATTAAATTGATATACACAGCGGAATACATGAATAAACATCATCTGATACTTATCTTTGAAACAGTGGTAGATTCCACCAACCACGTGCAGGCCCTCCATGAACCTCCCAGCCTTAGACCACACTGCTCATTAGTTCAGCAGTGGGTCACCCCTGAGCTGAGACTAAGCTCCACCCCAAGGCAAGGAATCCTAGGCTAAGCTGAGGTTACAGGGAAAACAACATAGAAAACCGGAAGGATTCTTCCCAAGATGCCATCTTACACCCACTACTACCAAACTCTCATTCCCCACATGCCTGTTCCACATGGGAGTATACACCTTCACAAGCACAGTCCATCGGTTCTAACCTCCCTCTCTGGGTCTCGGAAATAGGCCGGATTAGGAATTCTCAGAGCCTGAAGCTGGTGTTGGACACTCTCTGGAAGAAACCACTTCCCAACAAACTCTCTCACCTAGAGAGAATTGCTCACAGGCCTGACAACCTGCCTCTTCCAACAACAGTCACCTCCCTCACCTGGAGAGAGGTCATACATAGGCTCAATCACAACTTGCACTGGCCAACAAGCCACGCGCAGTCCAGCTCTGCGTGGCCACCACAGCCAACCAGAAAAACAAACACGAGCTTCCCGAACAATCTTAGCAATGGCGCAAGGTCTCACAGTATTGGTTCTCGGGAACGTGTGAAAAACAATCCACACAGGGAATGACACAGGTTCCACGGCTCAGAACGGAGAGGGTGAACCGACCTTTTTCAGAAATGAACACAGGCTTCTCGGCTTTCAGAACAGAGGATATACATGGTTTTTCTTTCAGAGCCAAACACAGGATTATCGGCTCACAGGGAAGCACACGGGTTCTCTGCAGAGCTCGGGTCCATCGTACTGTTCATAGCTTCGTACACGCTCAGGTAGTCGGGGTGGAATGGGCGAGGAACCCCTCTCACGGCTCATCTCAATCGTTTTATTCGCATGCAACAGGGTTGACACTTGTCACCCATGGAACTGCATGTGTTCCATCATCATGCATTCCTTCCCATTTGGCAGTCCCTCGTCCTTCCCCAAGAACTTAGGATAAAACATCACATTCACATAATTCACGTGGCTTTTTGGAATAATAATAAAATATTATTCCCAAGGACTTAAGCCCCTAGGCTTATCCCCTAGGCTCAACACTTAGCCCCTCTTCCCACCTTCCAGCCCCTAATTCCTTGCCCACTCTGTGGAAGCTTGGTCCCCTATCACTCATTCATCGTGGTCAGTCTGCACGTGATGGTGTTTATATTTTATTAATGTGTTGCATACATACAGATACAAAATCAGGCCCTTGGCCTACAACCCTTAGGCTCTCTAGCCTAACAATCACATAATCCACATGCTTATACAAACTTGGCTCACCAGCCTACCACACATATTTACAATTCATTTCATAAACCAGATTTACAAAAGGGTTCGGTCTTGGGGACACTACAATTCCCCTCCCCTTATTTTTGCACTGTCCTCAGTGCAACTTTACACTGTCTCTGCAAGCTTTTCAAAATTTTCAAAAAGATGCAGGTACTCTGCCCACATAACATCTTCATGCTCCCATGTCGCATCCTCGGGACCGTACCAGGTCCACTGGACCTTTACAATCTCTATGGATCGATTCTGGAGCTGTTTGCTTTTCCTGTCCAATATGCGCATATGATGCACTTGTAGGACACCTTCTGGTTCCACCTGAATCACATTCCAATCGATAACATGATTAGCATCAGGTATATATCTCTTAAGCAGTGAAACATGAAACACATTATGTACAGTCATAGATGTAGGTAATGTAAGCATGTATGCAACTGGCCCAATCCTTTCAAGGATCTCAAATGGCCCACAAAATCTTGTTGCCAACTTGGCGCAACTTCCCAGCTTCAGGGAACTCCTGTTAGTTTTTACTTTCAGGAAAACATGATCACCCACTTTGTATTATCTGTGGGTTTTGTTACTATCAGCATAACTTTTCTACCTGTCATGGGCATCTTTTAGATTATGTTTAATTCTTATCATTTAGTCTTCCATCTCTTTGAGCAGCTCAGGCCCAACTACTTCTCTATCAGCTGGATTATCCCAGCTCATTGGAGTGTTGCGCTTTCTTCCATAAAGTGCTTCAAATGGGCTCATCTTCAACGATGCGTGATACCCATTATTGTAGGCGAATTCTACCAAATATAGGTAGTCTTCCCATCTTGATGGTTTATCCATCATGTACATTCTCAGCATGTCTTCTATTACTCTATTCACCCTTTCTGTCTGTCCATCAGACTCGGGATGATATGTTGTACTAAAGTTCATATTTGTTTCAAATCCCTTGAACAGTCCTTTCCAGAAATTCGAGGTGAATTTCGGGTCCCTATCAGACACAATTGTCTTAGGAATCTCGTGCAAGCGTGCCACTTCTTTTAAGAAGATATTAGCAACATCTGCTACCCTGTGAGTGGTTTTCAGTGGAATAAAATGGGTAGCTTTTGTAAGCTTGTCCACCACCACCATGATCGAATCATGCTGCTTGCTCGTCCTAGGCAATCCTGTGATAAAATCCATTGTCACCACTTCCCATTTCCACTTAGGAATGGGTAAAGGTTGCATCAACCCTGCTGGGTGCCTATGCTTAGCCTTAACTTTCTGGCACTCCATACATCTGGCGATATATTCAGCGATTTATTTCTTCATACCCGGCCAAAAATAATGGCTTTTGAATGTTGCCACAGTCTTCTGATATCCAGGATGTCCAACATAAGCCACGTTATGCATTTCTTTTAGAATTGCCAGCTTCAATTCTTGGACATCGGGTACATACACTCTATTTTTATACAGAAGTAAGCCATCAGTTCCCAAGGTGTAACTTCCCTGGGTCTGTGGTCTCTCACGCTATTGTAGCTTTGCTACCAGACCTCTGTATTGCAAATCAGCATTTCCAGCTTCCAAAATTCTGTCCTTGATATTAGTCTTGTACATGCTAATGGTTGTAGCATGTAATTTGTGCACTTTTCTGCTGAGTGCATCAACCACCTTATTTTCTTTCCCTTTGATATGCTTGATATCAAAGTTATATTCACACAAAAACTCCAGTCATCTAGTTTGCCTGGCATTTAAAGTCAGCTGATCGAATAAATACTTCAGATCGTTGTGGTATGTTCTCAATTCGAATCTCCTTCCCATGAGGTAATGTCTCCATTTCCTCAATGCATGGACGATTGCTGCCAACTCTAAATCCTGAGTGGCATAATTTCTTTCATGCTCTTTCAGCTTTCGGGACTTATAACAGATTACAAATCCCTCTTGGCTGAGAACTCCTCCTAGCCCCTCCTTACACGCATCATTGCACACCATGAAATCCATATTTGGATCTGCAATCTTCAGGATTGGAGCGCTGGTTAGCAGTTGCTTCAATCACTGGAAACTACTCTCACACTCTTCAGTCCACTAAAACTTCTTCTCCTTCCTCTGCAAGGAAGTGATAGGGTGAGCTATCTTTGAGAATCCGGCTATAAACCTTCTGTAGTATCCTGCCAGACCCATAAAACATCTATACTCCACCACATTCCTTGGCACTGACCATTCTCGGATGGCCTCAACCTTTTCAAGATCCACAGCGATCCCTTCTTCAGATATAATGTGCCTCAAGTAATGAATCTGCCTTTGATAAAATGAGCACTTGCTCAACTTGGCATATAGCTGGTGTTCTCTCAACACTTGCAACACCATTCTCAGGTGTTGTTCATGCTCTTCCTCTGACTTGGAATACACCAAGATGTCATCCAAGAAGACTATGACAAACTTGTCCAAATAGTCCCTGAACACACCATTCATTAAGCACATGAAAATAGCAGGTGCGTTTGACAGTCCAAACGACACCACCGTGAACTCATAATGACCGTACCTTGTTCTAAAGGCGGTCTTGTTGATGTTCTCATCATTTATTCTCACTTGGTGATATCCAGATCTGAGATCTATTTTTGAAAATATTTTCGCATCCTTCAACTGATCAAAAAGATCATCGATCCTTGGTAGAGGATACCTGTTCTTGACAGTTACCTTATTCAACTATCGGAAATCAATGCACAACCTCAACGTCCCATCTTTCTTCTTCACGAATAGGACTGGGGCTCCCCAAGGTGACACGT
Source organism: Picea engelmannii (assembly GCA_009831015.1). Taxonomy (NCBI): domain Eukaryota; kingdom Viridiplantae; phylum Streptophyta; class Pinopsida; order Pinales; family Pinaceae; genus Picea; species Picea engelmannii. The sequence goes on along the minus strand of ML797595.1, from coordinate 137,689 downwards.
TGGGGCGAATGTACCCCTTCTTCAAAATATCTTCAAGCTGCAATTGCAACTCTTTCAGCTCTAGCGTACTAATTCTATACCGAGCTTTCGAAACTGGAGTTGCTCCTGGTATCAAATTTATAGAAAAATCGATGTCCCTCTTTGGAGGTAATCTAGGTACCTCCTAAAATACGTCCTTGAACTCTTTGAGTACCTCATGGTATTCTATATTCGAGACTACATCTCGAGATGCTTCTTCCACACGAGCTGCAAATAATTGACAACCCTTCCTATAGCACTTCTTCAGCTGCATGGTTGAGATTTCTCTGACAGCCACAACTCTGGGAATTCCTTGGACTGTTTTCCGATTTCCCTCTTCGTACAGACATGTAAACCTCTTCTTACGGAAGTCTGGAAGGGCATGGTGCTGGTCCAACCAGTCCATCCCAATTAAGCAGTCGTAAGATCCTAAAGGCATAATATTCAATTCAGCCTTAGTGCTTAATCCTTTCATGTCCACTGAACAGGACTTAACCAATTCAATGACCTTCCTCTTGGTCCCTGTGGCCAACTACACTAACCAAGACTTCTCATGTTTGCTTCTTGATAAAGGCAAACTTTCCACCACCCTAGGATCTACATAACTATGGCTAGCCCCTGAATCAATTAAAATAATTAGTGGTCGGTTGTTAATCATACCTTCCACTTCAATCATGTGCGATTGAAATTATTCTTGTCTGTTGTCCAGGGCTGCGTAGATCCTTGTCATTCTGCTACCCATATCTTCCACTGTTTCAACTTGCTGAACAGTATGGACAGTTCTCACTTTACCATTTTTATGGGGACATTCTCTGTACTTGTGGTTTCCTTTACAGCCCCAACACTGAATGGGCGTCTGTCTCAGTCTTTGTGCTCCCTCTTCAGTCATTCTCGGTTCTCTAAACGATGGTTGTCCTTGAAGACTGTTTCTGAAAAAGGAAGGCTTGTTTCCCTTCTTCCTCTGTTCCTTCTTAAACTTCCTCTGATCATTCCAAGCCTTCCGAAGGATAGGCCTTTCTCCTTGTTGTTCATACAAGCATTTCTCCCTTCTTATGGTTTCTTCCATGGTCTTAGGATCGTCATACTGAATCTTTTCACCCATGGATGGTGGTAGTCCACTCAAATATCTTTGAATCTTGACAGCCTTGTCTTTGATAAATGGAACATACTTCAGTAGTTCCAGAAAACTTCGTTCATACTCATCAATAGTCATGCTGCCTAGCTTGAGTTCGAAGAACTCTTTCATCTTTATGTCATAGTATCTTTTAGTTAGGTATTTCTTCTCAAAATACCTCTTAAATTCCTTCCAAGTGACCTCTTTCTCTCTGATGTGTTGCACCTGCACAAACTGATCCCACCACATGGATGCTTTTCCTTTCAGTTGATACATTGCAATTATTTCTTCTGCATGGGCAGAATAATTCTCCAGTTGGAAATATTTCCGCATGCCAAGCAACCATGTCTTGGCATCTTCCTCCTTCTTATGTTCTCCATCAAATGTTGGAGGCTTGATCTTGTTCATCTCCCCTTTCAATTCATCCTTTCCAAATTTTCGGTGTTTTCTGGTAGGGGACAGGCTTGAACTACTGTGTGTTTCCCTGCCAGAATGCTTCAGGGAGAGACGGTAATGTCTGCTACCACTCCTCGATCTTCTTCTCCTCTCAGGGGTTCTGACACTTCTTGATCTGCTTGTGTCACTCTCTTTTTCCAATTTCTTTTCTATTCTTTCCAGGCTCTTCAACATTTTTAAGTTGAATTCACCCGGCCGATCCCTGACTTTCATGAGCTTTCGGCTATCAGCTCGACGTACCTGGGCATCTTTCTACAATTTTTCAATGAGTTTCATCATACGTCCTTCTTTATCTATCTCTTTTTCGTGCCCATTAGAGTTTTTTCCTTCATTTCCCAAGTTGACATCCTTTCCTTCTCTTTCGTCCTATGTTTTGGAGGCAATCTGCACCTCTTCCATTTCTATACTTGACGTCGATTAACTGGTGTCTTGACACTCGTTGAACTCTGCACACACAATGTGCAATCAATCCAAAGTTTGTTAGGCCTTAAACCTTTAATAAAATCATAATAATCATAAACCAACGTGAGTGAGAAAAATTTGACTTCACAAGGTTTTCTGAGCTCTGTCGGCTCTGCAATTTTTGGGACTTCATTTTTCGAGGTTTTTGTCCACGAGGATCCAATAGTTAAATACTCGACAGTTCTTATGTTCTTCGAAAATTTCGAGACTTCGGGATTTGGGGGTTTCGGGTTTTGGGATTTTGGTCCCCCGGAGGTTCTCGCGCTCGCTTCCCTCTCTGACTCCCGACTTTCAAACGTTCGATCTCTTTCACTGGGCCCATAGCATAGTTGTCGCCAACTATGGTAGAGATTTCAGGATTTCGGCACTTCAGTTTTAGGGTCTTCAGTACCCGGGTGTTCACGAAGTAGTGACTCCCAACTTCTTGTCGCTACGATCCCCGAAATCCAATACACGGTTTCTTGTACGGGATCCAACGACCCTCGATGAGTTGGATTTAACGGTCCATATCTTTTTGAAAATTCGTGAATCGGAAGTTCACGATGCAGTGAATCCTAACCTTTGTCGCCTCAGTCCCCGAATTCTGAAAATTCGGTTTTCCTTTCTCTCCGGGCCCACAACACAGTTGTCTCCCTTTAAAATCTGCTATGGTTCTTTCGTCTCCTAAAACTTCAGGATTTCGGGACTTCGGGTTTCGGGGTTTCGGTTCTCGAAACTTCTAGACTCGCTTTCCTTTCCAACCTCCGACTTCCAAAATTCTGATTTACTTATCCTCTGGGCCCACACAACACAACTGTCTCCACATCTACAGTGGTGAGTGGCACCCTTCGGTGGTTCCACGTCACTTATGATGACGTCATTAGTTCCCACTGCTCTCGTCTGTCTCCTCGACTTACTGGCACGTGGTACACCCATGTGTCCACGTCTGTTCAAAAGGAAAAATCCAACGGTGAGACTTTTCTCAGATTTACGGCGTAGATCTTTTCAGCGTTTTGGGCATCGGGAATCCGTGTATCCCATATCTCGAACTTCCATCAGACGAAATCCCAAAATTACGGTTTACTCCTCCACTGAATTGGACGATCAACTCCTTTCCTACGATCTACGGTGTAGATTGTTTCAGGATTTCGGGTTTCGGGTTTCGGAGGTGTTCATCTCCCTCACTTCCCATCTCCCGACTTTGCGAAATCCAAAAGGTTTTCACAACTAGCTCGAGCGCGACTCCACATGATCTAACGGTCGAGCCTTCCTCCCAGATCTACGACGTATATTTTCTCGGGTTTTCGGGAGTTCGCGTATCGCGATTCCCACGCTCCTGTGCAACTCCAAAGGGTCTTTAATCCCTGTGCACATTCTCCAGATCTGGCGGTCACAAGGGTTCGCCTTCCTTTCCGAATAGATCCCAAGGCTCTAACACTTCTGGTGTGGAGTCCTCCCTCCCCGTGGCCATATACCACACCGGCTGTGGTTTCACAAAACCGCTATACCTCCTGATCTTGTAAGCACGTCAAGTAACTCCTTGACATATCTGGAGAATTCCAGGGTCCGAAATCGATCCTCCAGACACAATTTCTCCTCACACCCTCGGTCCAAAGACCACTCAACTGGCCCATCTAGGCTCAATGTCGAAACCTTGGCTTTGATACCAAATTATAGCACACCTTTTCGGTGCCAAGGCTTAATCGCTCTTAAACAAAACTATAACACCACTTTGTACATAGCTCATACCGACATTATAGTAATAACATGCATTTAATCAATAAATACAGTTAAACTCAGAGTAAACATAAGATTTACTGCTATAATCAACAATCAATAGCATTAAATCATTAAATTGATATACACAGCGGAATACATGAATAAACATCATCTGATACTTATCTTCGAAACAGAGGTAGATTCTACCAACCACGTGCAGGCCTTCCACGAACCTCCCAGCCTTAGACCACACTGCTCATCAGTTCAACAGTAGGTTACCCCCGAGCTGAGACTAAGCTCCACCCCAAGGCAAGGAATCCTAGGCTAAGCTGAGGTTATAGGGAAAACAACACAGAAAACTGGAAGGATTCTTCCCAAGATGCCATCTTACGCCCACTACTACCAGACTCTCATTCCCCACATGCATGTTCCGCTCAGGAGTATACACCTTCACAAGCACAGTCCATCGGTGCTAACCTCCCTCTCTGGGTCTTGGCAACAGGTCGGATCAGGAATTCTCAGAGCCCGAAGCTGGTGTTGGACACTCTCTGGAAGAAACCACTTCCCAGCGAACTCTCTCACCTGGAGAGAATTGCTCACAGGCCTGACAACCTGCCTCTTCCAACAACAATCACCTCCCTCACCTGGAGAGAGGTCATACACAGGCTCAATCACAACTTGCACTAGCCAACAAGCCACGTGCAGTCCAGCTCTGCGTGGCCACCACAACCAACCGGAAAAACAAACACGGGCTTCCCGAACAGGCTTAGCAATGGCGCAAGGTCTCACAGTGTTGGTTCTCGAGAACGGGTGACAAACAATCCACGCAGGGAATGACACAGGTTCCACGGCTCAAAACAGAGAGGGTGAACCGGCCTTTTTCAGAAACGAACACAAGCTTCTCGGCTTTCAGAACAGAGGATATACACGATTTTTCTTTCGGAGCCAAACACGGGCTTATCAGCTCACAGGGAATCACACGGGTTCTCTGCAGAGCTCGGGTCTGTCGTACTGCTCAGAGCTCTGTACATGCTCAGGTAGTCGGGGTGGAATGGGCGAGGAACCCCTCTCATGGCTCATCTTGACCATTTTATTCGCATGCAACAGGGTTGACACTTGTCACCCATGGAACTGCATGTGTTCCATCAGCATGCATTCCTTCCCATTTGGCAGTCCCTCGTCCTTCCCCAAGAACTTAGGATAAAACATCACATTCACATAATTCACGTGGCTTTTTGGAATAATAATAAAATATTATTCCCAAGGACTTAAGCCCCTAGGCTCAACACTTAGCCCCTCTTCCCACCTTCCAGCCCCTAATTCCTTGCCCACTCTGTGGAAGCTCAGTCCCCCATCACTCATTCATCATGGTCGGTCTGCACGCAATGGTGTTTATATTTTATTAATGTGTTGCATACATACAGATACAAAATTAGGCCCTTTGGCCTACAACCCTTAGGCTCTCTGGCCTAACAATCACATAAGCCATAGACTTATACAAACTTGGCTCACCAGCCTACCACACATATTTACAATTCATTTCATAAACCAGATTTACAAAAGGGTTCGGTCTTGGGGACACTACAAATGACTTCCCTGTTGCTACCATGGATGAAGACCATGTTGACGACCAGGCTCATGATGATGAAGCTGTTGAACAAAGTCACCCAACTCCCAGCTCTTCTAGACTCATGGAAGACCACTTGGTCTTGATCTTTGAGATGAGAAAGGACCTGGTAGAGTAGCAGCATCGTCAGAGCATCTTCCGCAAGCGTCTGGATACCCTGTATGATTCCCTATCAAGCGAGCCTGAGAAGAGTCGATGCTCGACTTGCTGTCATCCTTTCATCTTCCAACTGCGTCAAGATGGACGCCCGGGTTCGCCCCATGTTTAGCACTTTCACAGGTTTTTTCTCTAGTTTAATCACTGAGTTTTTGCAATTTTTGCATACCATAGTCTCTGGTTCAGGTTCGATAGGTGGTCGGGGCACTCAGTCCACCGCATGTTCTGGTTTCCACACTTGTGGCAGAACATGTGGCAAGTCCCCATGTCTGTATATCGACAGTTGTTGATTTTTCTTAAAGTTTTGGAACAATGAACAATTATCCTGTCCACGCGTTCTGGTTTCCACTATGGTGGTAGAACAATTGACGCGCTATAATATACACTCAAACACCTATGTTTTCTGGTAAGAGAAGGTTAAAAAAATTAAAAAAAATTAAAAAAAAAAAAACAAACACATTTGATTTGCAAATTTAACAAATGCAATAATTTCTAAAAATTAATAAATACCACTATAAAACCAATGTGGCAAATACACATTGCATATTAATATCTCCATTTGATTTGCAAATTTAACAAATGCAATGATTTCTAAAAATTAATAAATCCCACTATATAACCAATGTGGCGAATACACATTGCATATTAATATCTCCATCTCACATAGCACTTTTTCCAAAATGCCTCACAAATTTAACAAGCGTATTTACATTATATAACTGACATTTGAGTATTTACTATATAAGGCCAAAAGACCAATGTGGTAAATATGCACTAGATTCACAAATTTAACAAGTGCAAACATTTATAAATAGACACTTGAAAAACCAATATTTATTGAAGTTATGTTTCAGTGTACAATAGGCATCAAGTATTTACTCTACAAAACCAATGTGGTAAATATGCACTGCATTCACATGTTAGGATATGAATCTTCACATCGCATATTAGGATCTCATCTCAATCTCGAGTTATTTAGAATGGATGACCATTACTTAAAATCGATGATAAAATTTTATTATGGATAAAGATTATTTAGTGAAAAGGTTAGAAATTTTTTAATGGTTATTCATTTAAAAAAATCTAAGGATTCAAGAGTTTTAATTTCAGTTCCACTCTAGTTTATTATATATATGTGCACTTTCTCCAAGAAGGAGTTGGTGGTAGTTGATGTCTTTCTTGGTATAACAAAAAACATCATGAAATCTATACTTATAGTTTATTATATATATATGCACTTTCTCCAAGAAGGAGTTGGTGGTAGTTGATGTCTTTCTTGGTCTAACAAAAAACATCATGAAATTTATACTTATAGTTTATTATATATATATATGCACTTTCTCCAAGAAGGAGTTGGTGGTAGTTGATGTCTTTTTTGGTCTAACAAAAAACATCATGAAATCTATACTTACCCAATCACATAAGGAATTGGTTCTATCTTCTTTCTTTTGACTCAAAATTACTTAATGAGCTTCTTTGATGGGTGCCAAGAAGAAGAGGAGGTAAAAGGGAAATATCAAAGATTAATTTATAAAGAGTAAGAAATGGTATGTACATTTTTAATGTATTTTTATTCTTAAATGTAATGTAAATACACATTTATATTTGGTTTTATTTGTATCATGTTTTAACATTCAAAAATGTAATTTTCATTTTAGAATGGAATAGAAATTACAATTTTTTAAAATATAATTAATTGAATATATACATTTTTTCTAATTTTTACATAAAAAAATTATCCCTCATTTTTATTAAAAATACAATATATATCTCAAAAAAAAAAAAAAAAAATTTAAGACAAGTCTTCTCAAATCTAAATATGTTTAGCAGAAGATTTACTATATCAAATGAAAGTTTAAAACAAATCTTCAAATTTAAATAATGTGCATAGTTTCTTTCTATATTCAAAAGAAATAAACACAAAATTAAAATGCATGATGTAATTTATCTTTATGATTAGTTTTTTCTGATTTCCTAATTAGTTTACCTTGTAACTCATTTCAGCCTCTTTTACATATCTATATCTATGTTATGAGTAACATATAAGTTTTTTTTTTTTTATATTAATTTTTTATTTTTATAAATTTTAGATAAATAGATAATTTATCTTTATTATTGGTTTTTCATATTTCCTAATTAGTTTACCTTTAACTCATTTCATCCTCTTTTACATATCTAAGTTATGCTTAACATATAAGATTATTTTTTTATATTAATTTTTTATTTTTATAAATTTTAAATAAATATAAATTAATTAATATATTTTAAATAAGTATTATATTTTTGTTTGATAAGAGTTATTATTATTATCATTGTTGCATTATACATCTCCCTTTTACATAACACATCTCATATGTAAAACACCCCTTTTATTAACCATAAAAGTTATGTATATGTATTTAAACAAAAGATGGGAACACTATATATGCAAATTGAAATTGAATATGTAATTATGAATTTTTAATATATAAAATATTGGATTCATTATATTATAGTATTTGGAAAGAGTTTAAGACTATTTTTACTTGGTTAAGATCTTGTTTTTTTCCAACCTAAGGAAACATGATAATAGCCCAAGTATTTGGGATGAGTACAAATCTTCCTCATTATGGACCACCAACGGGTTATACCATGTGGTGTTGTTTTCTTTGAATAATGATGATAAGTCAACCTGCATTCGTGGATAGCAGCCACTAATGACTCTCCCCACTATTGATTGACATTCTGATTTTTGATAAGTTTCCCACTGTAAAAAAAAAAACATTTGGAAAGATTTCTCAATTCTTGTGAATGAACTTGTTTATGACCCAATTCCACTGCATATCACCGAAGATCTTGCTCAAGTGTTTTGCAATGCTTTATAGCTACAAGACACTACAAAATATTTGGGGCAACAAACAAAACACCATTAAACCCTAAACCTGATATCGCTTCGACATTCACAATGCCATCTCCCAATTTGAACTAAGGCAACACACCAATGTATCATCAAAAATAACACAAGTTGCCTTGAGGTCATTCTCATGGATTACAATAAAACCTTGAACTCAATAGATATGAAATATATGTTGGGTGCATTGTTTTCTCAATGGTAAGAAGAGGAATGGATAAGAAGCATGGGCTAATTGCAATGCGTTGTGGCAGAAATTAAATCTAGTCCAACTTTATTGCCAATACATAGAAAAAAAATGACTTTTTTCCATCAAGGGATACAAATACTTATTGAATGTAATTGATCCCATTTTACACTTGTTACGCCTCCATTACTCCTCTTCAATTGAAGATACAAAGGAGGTGTGGAAAGAAGAGGCCAACATCGTCGATTTAGTTCGTTTGAAAGATAGCAATTTGTAGATGGTCCTTCTAGAGAATGTATCCACACTTCTACAAAGCCTATGTGACCTTGTAGCTTGCAAGCAGTGGAAAATACAAATTATGGTTTTAAGAACTCACCGTCCAATGTATAACCACTGCATCGATTATCTCTTTGATGCAACAAAACCACAATTATCAAAGTTGCCTGGATCAGAGGATCGACAAGTCTCCCTTATGATTATCTTTTACCATGGTTTGTTAGGAAATAAAAACACGAGAGAAAAAATAACATTTCAAATCATAGCAACAAGCACATATAAATGAGACGAGATTTACCCTAGAAAACCCTTACGGGAAAAACTAGCCAACAATAGATCTATTATTTCCCTTGGTCAAATCCGACCAAGGCGGCCAATGTCTTGGCCCCGACCAAGTGAGCTTTCACTGCTCAACTCTTGACACATTAAAATGGAGTATCACCAACCTTTTATAGGCTTTCATTACATGTGTAATCCATGAGCTCAATACTTCGGGTCACCAATACCATGTGCCTGAAACCACCATTGTTCACCTAGCAAATTTGTTTCTAAGTCAAGTTTATCCTAACATTCCCCCCTTTAAAATTGACTTGGGGTTTCCCATGACCAAATTCGGTCAAACTTCCCTTAAAGTCAAGGTATCAGAGAATCTTGCATGCTCCGCCTATCACCTAGGTCTATGTCTAGAATTTACCAGTGAAATTTCAAACCCGACATACACATGCCTAACCAGGTCTTACAGTTGTATTCCCATTTACATTCAACTCCATCAATTTTTTTTTCCATTGTTGTTATCCCGACACTTATGTTTCTGTCATCTTTCCTTTCCATTCGTCTAGCTCATGATGCTCGCTTCTTGGTAGATATGAAACCAGACAACAGATCCAACCGCACCTGACATATCCATTCATCAGATCCAAGCATCCAAGCCATATATCCTTTGCACACTCCAAGCCAAACTGGCCAAGTGATCCTTCACCGCTCACCTTCAGACCCTCTACACGAACATGCACTTGGCTCCTATGGCTTCACACACATGGCTTGTCCTCTACTCTTTAAGTCTCTTGTGGTCCCTTAGGGATCTAAACCCTAGCTATGTTCGACAACCGCGTCTTTCTTTTCATCATCGTCAACCATAGCTCTAATACCCATTGTTAGGAAATAAAAAAGTGAGAAAAAATAATATTTCAAATCATAGAAACATGCACACATAAATCACACGTGATTTACCCTAAAAAACCCTTACGGGAAAAACTAGCCAACAATAGATCTGTTACTTCCCTTTTTCAAATCTAGCCAAGGAGGCCAATGTCCCGACCCTGGCCAAATGAGCCTTCATCGCTCAAATCTTGACACATTCCAATGGAATATCGTCATCCTTTTATAGCATTTCATTACATGTAATCCACTATTGACCTAACAACTTTGACTCTTTAACCACCACTATTGACCTAACAACTTTGACTCTTTAACCGAGTCAAGTTCATCCTAACATTCCCCCCTTTAAACTTGACTTGGGGTTTCCCATGACCAAATCCAACCAAACCTCCCTCAAAGTCAAGGTATCTGGCACGCTCCCCCTATCACCTAGGTCTATGTCTATACTTTGCTGGTTTGAAATTTCATTGGTAAAGTCTAGATGTAAACCTAGGTGATAGGGGGGGCAGGCGAGATTCCCAGACACCCTGACTTTGAGAGAAGTTTGGATGGATTTGGTCAATAGAAACCCCAAGTCAAGTTTAAAGGGGGGAATGTTAGGATAAACTTGACTGGGTGAAAGAGTCGAACTTGTGGTATTGTTCACCTATGGTAATCTCATTTAAATGATCAACAATATACCCACCTTCTCACATCATCATATTAAATAAATGCTTCATAAAAAATATCTTATTGAAAACTAAGGGTTTTTCATACAGTGTAGCCAATGCCTTCATCAATCTTTAGTTGTCTTTTCTTTTGAAGTTTTGGCGAACATAAAATTTCCTTCTTTCACCATTGTTGCCCTGGGAAACCCTTCTTTCGTGTGAGTTTATTAGCCAAAGAAACCTTCCACTCTAATACCAATGTTTACTTTGACACTTTTACCTAACTTATTTACCCAAATAGATTTGACTCTTTTAGCTAATAAAATTTATTTTATCATAAATAGATTTGAGTCTTTTACCTAATTAAATTTATCTTAACACGATGTCCAAAAGCAACATGGAGACACGTTTTCCATCCTTAACATCATTTTCCCCGTTGATTTTGAATTGGTGAAATGACGACGCTTGAAATGCTCCGTCGTCATCGTTAGCTATTGAGGAAGTGACCAAGGCCTAACTCTGCTAAATTCCACGCTGGAGCATGAACGCACATGGTAGTTAAGACTGCTCTGTCGTCATCGTTAACTGTTGAGGAAGTGACCGAGGTCTATCTCTGCCAAATTCCACGCCGAGCATGAATGCACATGGTAGTTAAGACTTGACCAGTGACCACGGAAGAAAATTTTGCAGATTCTTTGAATCCATCCGTAATCTTATCCATTGATAAACCAACTTATCTATTGAAGTTTCGACAGGATTTGACACGTTTCATAGTCATGGATCGTACCGACAGGTTGATGCCACGTTCAAATATAAAATCATTTCACATTGTGATTAATGTTTCATAAGTGTTTTTTATTTCTATTATAAATTGAGTAATTTCAGAAAATAATAAATTTAATGATTTTAGAAAATAATAAATTTAATGATTTTTCTTAAGGGAGTGGTTTTAATTTCTATTATAAATTGAGTGGTTTTAGAAAATAATAAATTTAATGATTAAAAAWTTTAAATTTTTTTATTTAAATATTTAGKTTTGTAATATACATTTAATTTTCATTAATTTCAAAATAATAATATATTTTATATTTTAGTAGAATAAACACTATTTTTTAAAGATTTTTACTATAGTAAAAATTATTCTCAGGTAAAAGGTTAAATTGTAATAAAAAATAGTATTTAGCTCATGTAACTTAGTGTTTTTGCAAATACTATTTAGATTAAGAAAACATTTAGGTGGAGTATTGAAAACTGTTTTTGATTGATTAAGGGTTTGTATTCCTCAAATCTAAGGAAATCTGTTAAGAGCCCGAGATCTAGAGTAATTTGGATCAAGTTAAAATCTGTTCTTACCCACTGTTAGTTAGACATTTGAATCAATTAGTCATTTTAAGTGGCATGGTTTTTCTTGAATAATGATGATGAATCAACTCAGTGAATAATGGTTGTCTTCTGTGCTAGTTGACAAATAAATTATGATGAATTTTACCAGTGCAAGGAAATTTTTTATATAGCGGGATAGATTAGCTCAAGTGGTTGAGTGCTGTGAATTACAAACACTAAGTCATGGGTCAAGTCCCTGTAAATATTATTGTGCCTCACTAGAAGATGCTGACTGATTTAATCCTTATCAATTGTGTTCATTGATATAATTTTTTTTTATATAACCTGATAGATTAGCTCAAGTGATTGAGTTCTGTAAATTACAAACACTAAATCATGGATCAAGTCCCTGTAAATATTATTAGGCCTCAATTGAAGAAGATTGATACTGACTGATTTAGTCCTTGCCAATTGTGTCCATTAGTTAATGAAACTGTGTCCATTCCTGTAGGTAAAAGGATATAAGGATATAAAAACAGAATCTACTAATCTTTTCTGGTTTTTCTGAACGTTCACACAAAATTCACTCAGAAAATATTTCAATACATATAAGAGGATGGTGAACTCATAAATAAATTTATCACTGAAACACCACAATAATTCATCCAACTATCCAACCTGCGAATACGTAATACATGACGAAAATAAGATAGAGACTGCATTTTCTAGAACATTAGAAAAAGGACATACAATGAACAAAGAAAAGAAAAGAAAAGTAGGAAATTTTTATAAAGGACAGACACAGAAAATGACACACCCTTTGAAACTATGTCCAATATATCCCCATCAGACAGCGAAATGTATCATGTCTTAACATATTTTTAGAAGAAAAAAAGATAAAAAGTCTCATCAAATATCCTCTAGATTGAATCCCTGTTACAACAGGAAGGATCAAACTTGCAAGTTGCGGAGACTTAGCAGCAAAGACAATGAAGACAGGAAATAGAAGAGGGTGTGCTCGTGATATTGGATTGGAATGACCGGTTAGAAAAGGAGGGCACTACAGTCATTACCAGAAAATGACTCGGATCGAACTTTCATACAATAACACGTGCATTAACTACAACATATAACTGGAGATCAGAATAGAAGAAACCAGAGGAAGGAAAACATTGTGGACTGCTTACAGTGAAGTGCTCTGAACTGTACTCCAGTCGAACCTTTTCTTTCCTTCCGGGCTAGTGGATTGGTCGACGTATTGTTTTATTTGTGAACAGGTGCCGAAGGTGGAGAGCGGAGGAAGGTTCCTGCTTTGACTGCCTGCCCTCCGATCAAATTGCTCTGGACCGTTCCTAGGAACGCTCTGTATTAGTTGGGTAGGGTATCGAAGGAACCCGCGACCTGCGAGCCATCGAGCCCACCTCACAAATCGTGGGACGCTGGTTAATGGCTCTCGAAAGGCCCACTGGAGTATGACGTAAAAAGGATAGTGGGAAAATGGTTCACGTGAGTTGATAAAGGCAGTGGACATGTTAGCTGCGTAGCAGAAGTTAAGTGGAACTTATCAGCGATGGGTATGTTGACAGAAATTAATAATCTGGAAGAAAAGGAAGGAGCACTAGGGAAAAGATCATTCATTCACGGAGAAGAGGGGTGAAGCAAAAGAGAAAAGCAAGGAAGATGATTCTCATGAACCCATTGTAGTCCGAATGGAGATTGAGATCGATAGAAATTTTTAATATTTCTTGAAAGGGCATAGACCCCATTTTGGTAACAAGGCTATGTGGCAGCTGAGTAATTGTCAAGGAGGTTAGAAAACAAATTTTGAAAAATGAGGTTCAAGTGTAAATGAAACGAAGTGTTTGGTGCAAAATGTATATGAGGGAAATGTTGTGTGCAAGGTGCATATTTTGGAAGATGGGGCAAAAGTAAATGACGGTTGGCAGGAAGAGCACCATCTAATTTTGGAAAGTATATAGCAAACATTTTTTTTTTTTTAAGTATATAAGAAAGTAAAAAAATTGTTGATAGTGCAAGATTAAATTTGAAAATTTAAATGCATTTTCAATTTGGATTGGTGAAAGATAAAAATATATGATGACATTAAATTAATAGGAGACAAGAAATATAATTTTTTTAATGTATCTATGAACATTTGTCATACGGACTGTTGAAGGATAAGAATAAAAGTCTAACATATTAAAAAATAAATGCATTTGTTATACAGAGTGTTGAAAGATAAGAGTAGTCTTTAGAATATAAAAATTTAGATGCATTTTTATTTGAAATCTGTCAGAAAATAGAAGTTTGTTACATACAAAAAAAACAAAGTGTGTTACATATAAACCGGAATTTCAATGCATTTGTCATGTAGAGTGGGATTGGGGCTCGCAAACCATTAGAGAAAAATTTACAAGAAACAGGATTGTGGAAATAAGATAGAGTGCAACAACTGCAAAAGAAAATAAATGGAAAGGTATAAGTGTTTGCCTATACATGTTTATTTAAGAAAGCGGAATAACTGGGTTGAGAAACAAATAAAGATGGGATGAGTAAACTTACAGTGAGGGTACATATGAGCGCTTTGACTGTTTGCTTGCGGCTGCCCTTTCATTGATGTTGATGACGATTGTGGTTTCAAGGATGTTCTCCACGGCTGCTGGAATGCTGGCAACTGCCTGTTGTTTTTTGTTGGCGGCCTGTTTCAATTACCTTTCGACCCATTATTCAATGTACGCTCTCATTGGGGCGACGCTGATCTCATTCCTGATCTTGATGTTGAAAATATTGTTTTCTAATTCCTGGAAGTCGATAGAAAGATTAGAGAGGGCCTGATGAATTTCCTCATTCTGTATTGCATATTTGACTAGCCATTCATGGACGTGAGATTGATCAAATTGAAGGATGCTGTAAAACTTTTCTAGAGAGAAGATCTTCAACATAGCAACCTGTTTATCGAACTCTTCTTTGGTTAAGGGCAAGGAGTTTGCGATTAAGAGGGGGTCTTAGAAGTCATTTGTTTTCCCGGCTAAGTCTATATTTGACAGCTTTGTGAATAATTTATCTTTCTTCGATATGACTTGTTCACATGACTGAACAATGAGACGAAGGTTGTTTACTTTTTCTTTCCAACATGCATTCAATTGGCCGATCCGGGTTTTAGATGGAAGATCTTCTTCTCTTCTTTTTGTTTCTGTCATATTGTTGACAATCTTGCCAAAAGGGATGATCGTTTTTAAGAAGAAATTTTCTTCATCTTTTAATTCGACTTGCAAAAGCTCGAGCAAGCTATGTGCCCTGGTTCCAAGGGAAGCGATGGTTTGTGATCTTTTCCAGGCATCGGTAACCAGTTTCATTATTTTTGTGATATTGTTTTCCACATATCCTTTACAGGATGCGAGCAGGGTGGAGGGTGCTTTTACATTGGGTGCAGGGGTGCCAGGCATGGCTATTGCCAAAGGATCGACAAGAAATGGCATAGGAAATAAAGCGTCTTCCAATTCCTTGACTCAGTCTTTCAGTCTAGCATTGTGGGTCTCCATGCGTTCAATGGAGTCATGAAGTGCTTCTCCGGTCGCGGTGTGAAGTTGACAGATTTGGGACAACCGCATGTTGGCAATGTCAACCTCTGAACAAGATTTGCCTTTGATATTTTTAACATTTTTTTCTAAAATATCAATTTTTTGTTCCGGCTATCAAAAACAGCGCTCTGGAACACGAAGGATTCATCTTTGTAATGTCCCTTTCCAAATAGGAGCTCCAGAAGAGAAGGCTCAATGGTCTAAACCACCCCGTTAGACTATAGCCAGGGCCAAAGAGGGGTAAACAGGGTTACTAGAGGTCACTCCAATCACATGTGTTATATTCGGAAAGTGACATTGAGCTAACAAGAGTTAACAACGCTTTTAAGTCATTATGAGCTCAAAATAGAAGTCAAAAGTGAATTAGGGTTTCAGCATGATTTAGGGTTTTGGAAAGCTATAAAGGAAGGGTCAGCGACCTAATTCATCATTATGCAGATTATGACTTGTCATTGAGGAGAAGAGGTGCATCTCAGGAGAGATAGTTCAGTGTATTTCAGGAGGAAGACACCAGTTGGTTGATTTCAGTGTTGAAAGACACACCCTAGTCACTGGGAAGATCATCCAGGTCTTCCATCATTCTTCAGTGCTCCCATATTCCGGGTATTATCTTTTAGTTTCTTATTTGTATTCCGGCTAAGATCCTTTTGTCTTTTGATCTAGCTGAGTGTTGTTATTTTATTTAGTCGCAGTTGCTTATTTATATTCCGGCTAAGATCCTTTGTATGTTTATCTAGTCGAGTATTGTCAGTTATTCAGCCGCATTCGACCATTTTTGTAATCCACAGAGATATCATAATACAAACTTGCAGTCCTTTGTCACGTTTATTATTTGTATGATCATTTATATGTTGTAAACCTTTGATCCTACACACACATTAGCAACATTTCCTAGACTAGCCAAGTTAGGAACATTACAGTGGTATCAAAGCTTTAGTCCTGCTAGCCTGTGACTAAAGACAATGAGTGCAACAGAAGACCTAGAGGGTCGTGAACTCGTAGGTGACGAATATGTCACTTACAACAGGCATTAGGAAAGAAGGCATAGGCCTGATTTTCCCCCTTTTCCTCCTAGCCCAGAGGAAGAGGAAGAGGCACACAGAGAAGTAGAGAGAAGGGCAGAGCGTGAGGCTGAGCGCGAGGCTGAGAGGATGCTAGGAGACAGATATGAGCGACCAGAGGGAAGTGGAAAGGCCAATGTAGATCCAGAGGCGGCTTTCATGATGGTTATCAACGATATGTTAGCCAGTCAACGGACCATGTCTCAGTCCTTGGCACAGGTGGTTGATAGATTAGCTAGAGTGGGCACCCTAGATACACAAGTCCCGCATGCAGAACAGGTGAACTCGAGAGCAGGCAGTAGAGCCCAGTCACCCTCTCGCACATACACCTCTACGAGTAGGATTCCCAGACCCTTGTTTCCCAATTTCTAGAGGGCACCCCCAGTAGCAACACCGCCACCAATAGCACAAAGGCCACCCACTCATGCCGACGACATTGCAGAGTATAGGAGGGAGTACACAACATTGGGTCGTGACTTCCATCAGGACATGACCTTAGTCGAGTACTGTGGACTCAGACTCAGGAACCGCCCTAGAGAGTCGCAGAGGGGAGGACCACAACAGCAGTAGGGGCATAACCTCAATTTCATCCGAAAATTTGGGAAACTCACCATCCATTTTTTCAACGGATCGTCCAAATACACAACCAAAGATTGGGTACAGAAGCTAGACATGTATTACAAGCTCAACCAGATGACTGAGACAGAGGCCATTAGTTTTGCAACCTTACACTTGGAGGGTGAGGCACACGAGTGGTGGTATCATGGACTGGTGACATTGGGTCACAGTCGCATCACCTCCTATAGAGAGTTTACATATAGGCTCATGGATAGGTTTGACAAGAAGGATCCCGAGATACACTTCAGGGATCTAGCCCAGTTGAGACAAACTAGCACAGTAGAGGCGTTCATCACAGAGTTTCAGCGGGTAGCCGTGGCAGTGACAGATATATCAGAACCCAGGTTGATCATGCTATTCATAGAAGGACTCATAGAGCCTTTCAGAGGATGGGTGAAGGCATACAGGCCTCCCACTTTGCAAGATGCCATCCTTCACACTTGAGATCTGGAAAACTCAGTGCCAAAGACTAAATATTTCTCCAAACCATTTGTGCCCCAGAGGGATCAAGATAGGAAGCCATTCCAGAGAGAATGGAAGGGCAAGGAGAAGTTGGATGATGAGACTAGGCGAGAGCTTATGAGGAAGAAGATTTGCTTCAGCTACAGAGATCCTTGGGTCCCAGGCCACAGGTGCATGGGCAAGGGAGAGATTCATTATATTGAGGTAGCAACAGACAACGTGGACAGTGAGGAGGAGGAGTAGGACAGTGGATCCACTAGTTCAAAGGATGAGTTAGCACCAACAGAGGAGTAACTTCCCCATAGACCACAAACACCAGCAAGAGCCCATCCTCTAGTAGTCCCACAACCGCCAGAGTAGGCTAACAGGAGGAAACCAGCAAAGGGAGGAGTCATAGCGACCCTTTCCAGGGTTCCCAGGTATGCAACCCTCCATATCAAAGGGATTATTCAGGGGCAATGGGGACGGGCACTTCAGACAGAGGAGTTTGAGGAGTTTGATGTTGTGGTAGTAGATGGCCACACAGTGGAGTGTCTAGACAGAATTCCAAACTTAGAGATGAATTTAGGCAACTACACAGTGAGAGATACATTTTATGTGGTCAACCTTGTTGGCGACGGAAGACACTCCTGGATTGCTTGCAGGAGCAGAGCCCGACGCCAATCAGTTTATGTCACGGTTTGTGTATGGAAGAGGTGATCGAATGGAAGTAAACTCAGACGATATTGTTTCGACTCCGAAACTAGGCTCGACATGCATGGGTAGGTGAGGTCTTGGACATACTTCAAACAGTGAGTTGTAGTAAGGGTGAGTAGGGGGGAAGACTTATATCAGAGAGATGCAAAGGTCTGTTGTCAACATCAGGTTTCTAGCAGACTATAGTGGAATGCATTTAAACGTGAGATCATCTTACATTCAAACGCAGAAAACCAGAGAATACAATAGTGTCACAATAAAACCTTTATCATAATGCAACTACAATAATTCATGTGAATCAGTCAATCATGAACTCCCTCAGTATGAGATGAAAACTAGATGAAACAGGGAAACTGTCTTTCATAAAACAAGAAATCTTACATACAGATGCATAACCAGAAAACTAGAGCGTCTGTTAAAACATTACAATCGGGAGCCTTGCTCTACCATCCGTACTTACAAGATACAAAAACTGAGCCTATATACTCAAGAAAATTCGCCTAACAGAGTCGTGCCTAGTCACCCAGGGCTCGGTGTCTTTTCAGTCAAATTCGTACTGAAATACTTCTTCACGTGCCACCTTAACTGCGCATGGCCTTTGCACGGAAGGAGTAACTGAACCAGTAAATGTCGAGTTAGCGTGTGCAAACCTCCTCCTGCTAGTCGAGAACTCGGCATGGATTCTATGGAAAAATGGGTACACAGGACCCTCTCGAGCAGTCCACTTTCCAGACCTTCCATTCCTCGAATTTAATGAATGAGGAGAGGTTTCAACCACCCCTTCTCACCTTTATTTACTCCAAGCGAAAACCAGGGTCGAGGTCAGGTCAAATGGCACTTGGAGATCGCAGTAATTCCTTCTGTGAACATACATGACGACTTTGGCCCTTCCTGAGCAGCTCTTTTCTTTCCCAAGTGACCACGGGCTGTGACCACGTGCTTATCCTCAAGGCGCCCTCGGGTTCGCGAATTTGAAGGAGATAATCCTATCTTCTTGAAATCGTGATGAGCGAAACTCTAAGGTGGCTTAATCTAGCGCCACGCGCCCCTCTAGATATGACGGTCCTGAACGCACTTCAATGATGTTGTAGGTCCCGGTCCTGGACACTCCCGGCACCTCGCGCATCTGGAATACGACAATGTCGGACCTTGTTTATCATAGCTGCGATGGGAAAAATGCTGAGACGACTCAATTGGGCGCCATGCGTCTCTCTCAAATCTGACGGTCCTAAATTCACCTGATGTTGCTGTGGGCCCCAGGCCCTGGAAGCTCTCATCACTTCGCGCATCGAGGATATGAGGGAGCCGCTTCTTGCACTTTGAAGTCACAATGGGCGAAAAGGCGGGGAGCCTAATCGCGTGCTAGGTGTCTATTTCAGATGGACGGCTGAGACTACTCCCCGATATTGTGGGCACACCTTTGGGCGCTTTCGGCGCTTCGCTGATCGACGATTTCAGCTATAAAGAATGGGAGGCTCCTTGTCTCCCGAGACGTCTATCCCAGAAATGCCGACTGACTGCCACCTGTCTCAACTGGATCGGACGACCCAGATTTTCCTTGAACTATTGGCGCTACACTTTGTGCTAAATCTCGGACAACTCGGTAGCCCCGAAATGTGGATGACCGTCGATTCACTTTGCAGTTGAATCTCGGTGGCTGACAACCAACACTTCGCCCGCTCGCTTGACTTGTGATCGGAAAAGAGATTCTCCCACTTTGCGTTGGGGCACTTCCCGCGTAACCTGCAGACCTGGGTGTAATTGAGCCCCAAAGACAAATACTATCGCTAACAGACCTATCGAACACAGATGTAGTGTTAGGAGCTTAGTGGATGATTACCTTGGGAAAAATCACTACCAACTACCAAACCTTGGAAATGGGATTCATAGATCAGGATGGAAAGAAGGTTGTTCTAAGAGGTATGTCGACAGGAGCACCTAGGAAAATTTCATCCAAGAGGATGGAGAGGATATTCAGACATGGGGAGGTAGCATATGCCGCAGAATGCTTGATCACTACTTAGAAGGATTCAGAAGATCGACAACAATACCACACAGAGATCAAGAATTTATTGGGACGACATCAACAGGTCTTTGAGGCAATCCCACCAGGGAGACCACCTGACAGGGGGTTTGAGCAAACCATTGAGTTAGAGGAGGGAGCCAAACCTATGATCACACCCCCCTATCGTTATCCTAGGAGGTTCAAGGATGAGATAGAGAAGGCAATCAAGGAATTGTTCGTGATGGGACACATCAGACCAAGCAATAGCCCATTTGCTTCTTCAGTTGTTTTAGTTCTGAAGAAGGATGGCACCATGAGGATGTGCATTGATTATCTAGCCTTGAACAAGAAAACCATAAACAATCAGTACCCTATCGCACACATTGACGAGTTGATGGATGACTACATGGGGCAGTTTTCTTCTCAAAAATTGATCTACGCTCTGGATATCACTAGATCAGCATCCGAGAGTAGGACATAGAGAAGACGACATTTCAATGTCATTTTGGACACTTTGAGTTCCTGGTTATGCCATTTGGGCTAACCAATGCACCCGCTACATTCCAAAATTGCATGAACCATATATTCAGGGATCAGTTAAGGAAATCAGTCTTGGTTTTCTTCAATGACATCTTGATCTATAGCCGATCATGGAAAGAGCATATGAGGCACCTGGATGAGGTATTGAGCATCATGGAGGCACAATCATTATATGCCAAAGAGTCCAAGTGCGAGTTCGGTATGATAGAGCTACTTTACTTAGGCCACATCATCAGTGCACAGGGGGTATAGGTGCACCAAGAGAAGATCATGGCCATTCT
>ML797595.1:89260-110908 GCA_009831015.1 Picea engelmannii | reverse complement strand
GGGTCTTCTGTTTGCCCCACTGGAAGCTTGTGAGAACTATCAATTTTAGAGTGAGGAGGAACGTTATCTCCTCCTCTGTTTGAAGAATTATGGGTTTCTTTGTTGCTGTGATGGGTCATTCGAGCGATGCTCTGGGATGTCGTACTTTTTGGAGTGGTATTTGTGTATTGAACACTCTTGTCACTGAGGTCTTTCCCCTGTTGTGTGTACAATTTGGTGCAGCTTTGCACTGTCTCTACGTCACCGGCATCAGAGGAAGGCCCATGACTGTCTCTGTTTTTGGGCAGGTGTTTATTTACAAAACAATCGCCGAGGCCAAGTGAATGTAAATGTTGTCTAAAAATATCATAGGGGTCAAATCCTTTTATGTGTTCAGCATATCTGAGGTTGGAGATACTAAAATGTGTTGCGAAATCATCAAATTTGTTGACGTTTTTCAACACGAACTCTCCTATTTTCCAAGGCATAGGAATGAACTATTTTTTTTTCTTCCTTTGGAACAGATGGAACCAGTAGCTGTATTAATGTGCTACTTTTGCGATAAAAATTATGTCTGTAATGTGACATGGAAGGAGAGTAGGTTGTTCCATGGAGCCAAAAATTATTGTGATAGTGTAATTATCCAAATGTTGGACTGCTCCCTTTTTGTCCAAAAAATTAGTTGCTTGTTCAGATAAGTGGGGATCATTTTCTCCTAACAACAAAAGTTTGAAAATGAACAGGAAGCCATTAAAAACCTCATAAAAATAGTGGGAAGCCTTGTGCTTCCACAAGGCCTGGTACCAGAACGTTACCGGGTCGAAATCGCAATTGACATTCTTGGACAGAGATAGTTCTGGAAATCAACAGGAATGTGCTATTGCAAAAACTAAATAGGAGGACATATAAAATTTCTTTCCCCTTTTATAGCTTGACAATTGGGAAGAGATTTCATAAGAAATTATCCTTCCCCAATAAAAAATGGCTTGTTCATTGACTATGAAATACAAAATGTAAAGAGCCATGCGGGAAACAATAGTTGTGGATTCCTGTCTTGTTATTCTTGTAAACAGCTAGGCAATTTCGCGAAAAGGATTTTTAAATGAACTAACCTGCATGGTTGTAATATCTTCAGGAAATAGATCCGGGTTTTCCAGAAAAAGGGGCAAGAGGTCCAATCCGTTATTATGCTTTGCTAGGAACTATTTTCAATCTTCTCCTTTGAATGTCAATTTTGGCTCGGGCAATTTCAGCATCTGTCGGAAGAGCTAAGGTGATAAAGAAACAGAAGAGCGGTTGTGCAGTGGAATAATTATTTTCTCTGCAATAAATTTATCGGCACACCAAGAGACCAGTTCCTTACAGTAAAAAACCTCAAGGACACAGCCTGCATGAGAAATCTCGGAGGTCCAAATTACTTGGTTCTCTGTGGCAGAGGTTGAGTAATAAGAAAATTCCCTAGACCAGTGGAAGTTTTGGTCGTGACGGCCGAATATGTTCACTGTATCTCCACAGAACTGGTGTGGAACTGATGCCATAGGTTTATGAGAAGGTTTCTTTGCTGCAGATGATGGTTTAAATGAACAGTCACAGCGAATAATGTAACTTTTTTCTAAATCTTGGTTAAATGCTTATGAATGGGAAAGCTCCTCGAGCCTTTCGCTGATTAATGACAATCAGTATTGGTGGTGCATGATGAACTGTTAGGAGTAAAGTTTATTTATTGCATATTTATAAATGCGAAGGTGGTGGGTATGACAAAGAGCAATTAAGGAATCGAGGTTTCTTGAACGTGCGAAGGCCACGCGGTGTGAAAGGGATTTCATGATTTTGCAATGAACACTCGGAAGGGACAATATAATCTCCCTGCAAATTTTGGTTTAATGCGCATGAATACGAGATTTCCCCGGTCCTTTCGTCCATTAATGACAATATATATATAGTTTCTGCATGATGGCCTATTAGAATTAAATGCTAGTAATTCCATATTTAGAAACAAGATATGTTTATATATAAAAAAAACTTTATATTTTATTTTATTGTAGAGAAGTACGAAGGTGACGAAGACGACGAAGAGAAAGGAAAGAATGGAAAGTTCTGAAAAGCGGTTGGACGTGATTCAAAAAAGGGTTACGGGGATAGTCAGGAAGAGATCATGAAGGGGGAGTTCAGCGACCGGTTTGTATATTTGCAGAATTTTGGCAAAATGGCTAAGTATGGAATAGGGAAATTTCTAATTGCATGTGTAGCAATAAGATCTTATGTATAATTTCCAACTACTAATTCCAAAAGGACATCGACATAGGAAACAACGACTACGAACTGAATATTTATTCAACCCAACAAAGGGACAATTCCCTAAAGAAATTTGAACAAATGGCGAAGTATGGAAAGCGGACAGATGGGCTTCAAAACGGGTTGATAATAGTTCCAGTAAATATGTGAGGAAGCAGTGGTTAAATTGTATTTCTCGAAAGTTTTCAGTGCAAAAAATGTGCATCACGGAAAAGGGCATGATAGGTGGACTGTAATACGGAAAAGGGTAAAATTTCATGTTTCAGAATTTTTGAGTGCAAAATGTGTAAAATGGAAGAGATCATAAAAAGGGCATGATAGGTCGACCGTAATATGGAAAAGGGCATGATCTAAGAACAATTGCAAATTTGTATATCTGTCAATTTGTATATAACAGAGCTACGAATGTTGTTTGGAGGTCCTGGAAAAGTAGAGGTGCAATTTTGATGCAACCAATGGGGTCCTCCTGTCAATTTCTATATGGCGGAACTCTGGGTGGCAGTTGTGGGACAGGGAACAATAGAGGGTCAATTTAAAGAAAGGGGAAGCAGTGGTTGGAAATGCGTGAATTGGGAAAATAGAAAGGTGGAAGACATTTTTCGTAAGTGTGAATTGGTTTCAAAGAAGCCCCATTGTTGCAAAATCATGATCTACTAGTTATCAGGAAATGCGTTGTTGAAGATTACATTTTATTGCAACATGTGTGTGCAGTTATGTTCTTGATACATTATTCCATGACTGTAACATACCAACTGAAGTACTGAACTTTGTTTTGTACTAATCAACATTAAAACTTAATAATTGCATCTCTAGAAACAAAAAGAACGATTTTTCTAGAACATTTTACATTGGTATTAGTAAACAAAAGATCGAAGAAGTACCAGAGCACCGAAGTATGCCAATTAGAACATGCGTGAAACCCAGAAAAGTGGCAGAGACGAAGAGTCCAAGGCTAAAATTTTGTAATAACAAATCCATTTAAAAAAATAAGAAAAGTATTGAGTATTGTACATATATGCTTAGAAATTGGATCCAGTTCTTTGGTTGAAAACATTGAAGGTATCTACGGCAAACAAAGGCACGGGTTCCACAGTATGCAAGATCCTTGGAGTTTTCTCCTCGATTAATCATCCTCTGCTGAAATTGATATTTTTCAGAAGCTTTGCCTGAGGAAGAAGACGAAAATGGTTGCAGGGCAAGTGGAATAGCCCTTAGTTGAAACCGACTCTTCATAGTCGAAAAAAATTTAGTAGTACAACTTGCATGTGCAATTACAGAGGCCCAAATTAGTCCATTCTGGGCAGAAGGAGATGGCTAGTAGGAAAATGCGTTGTAGCAGTGAAAGTTTTGCACCTGATACCCGAAAATGTTAAACAATATTTTTTTGGCTTGAAATATATCTCTGGAAGCATCAACATATGATTGCTTTACATTCAAACTCTTCTGCCCAGAATGGACTAATTTGGAACTCTGGAATTCCTACTTTGGCGGTGCAAAGTGGTTGTTGCATTCACTGTCCATTTTTTTTTTTTTTCTAAAACTCCTTTTGGTGTTGTCATGACTACGATCACCGATCCGGGAAGGTCCATTCATTATGGTTCATTTCAATTTGGGCCCAGCAGTGGGAATATTTTTTGCATTGCCATCATCCATTGCCATATCATCGTCCATTAGATCATCTTCTTCTGGCTTGGAATTCATGGCATAAAGTTCTGTGACATGCATGACTGTAAGTGGGCAGGTTCTCTGAGCAGCCAAGGTTGACATCAAAGTTTTTGGCTTGAAATATATCTCTCGGTGTACCAAGGGACCATCTCATTTTTTTCTCGTGGCTGGAGAGAGATGAATAGTAAGAATATGCCCTGGAATAGTGGATCCTGTGGCCATTATGCCCCAATGTGTTGACTGTGTGTGGAGAGAACTGCCACCACAAGCTATTAAGAATTTTCGTTTGCTCGAGACAATGTTTCAAATGGAAATCAGGGAGGGATAATATAAGCATCCGCAAAGTCTGGCTTAATGTGTATCAATGGAATATCTCCTCGAGCCTTTCGTTGATCAATGTCAATTTCCAGGGTTCGTGCAGAATGAGCTGTGACCATCACAACTCACTAATTGCAAAATTAGAAAAAAGTGTGAAGGTGGCGGTGACGGTGAAAAGACATTAAGAATCATAAATTTCTTAAAAGCACCAACCCGTCGGCGGACAAAAAAAAAATATTGCGTCACCTTTGAAATGAATACTTGGAAATGATAACATGCTTGTGCACAAATCTTAGCTTAATTAATACTAATGACAAATCTTCTCTGAAATTCCGGACATTAATGACAACTATAACAGTTGTTGCAGGATGGCTACTAGCATTAAAGCTTAATTATTGCATATGGAAAGTGGTCAGGCGGGTTACAAAAGAAAAACGGAAGAAGATATACCCAGGAGACATGAAGGCCTGATGGTTCTCTGCCTGGCGGACGGGTTCTCAGCTTGGCAGGTTGAAAATTGAGCCTCTATTGTTTTGTGTCCTACAAATAGCACCTACACTTCCGTGAGATACAAAATGATAGGAAAAGTTGTGGGTTGGTTGGTTCAACATTGTGGGTTGGTTGGTTAAACATGTACTTTTATAAAGTATGGACATCAGATTGTATAGAACATATCCGAATCCGTGATTCCATACTTGGGCACTTTTTGTTTCGCGCGTTCGCGGCCTGGCGGGCTGAAAATTGAGTATCTATTTTTCTGTGCCCTACAAATAGCACCCACAGTTCTGCGATATACAAATTGACAGTGGGAGTTGTGGAAATGATTTTCTATATAAAGTATATACATGAGATTTTATACAACATATGCAGATCCTTATTCCATACTTAGGCACTTTTTTATCGCAGGTTCGCGGCCTGGCGAGATGAAAAAATACTGAATATTGTTCCATGTCCTACAAATAGCATGCAGATTACCGCGATATACAAATTGACAACACGACCTACGGTTTGTTTGGATGAACATTGCATTTGTACTGTTCTAGAACATATGCAGATTCTTCGTTCCCTGTACTACAAATAGCAACCTCATTTTCACGATATACAAATTGGCAGGAGGACCTAAGGGTTGCTTGGATGAACATTGTATTTGTATTGTTCTAGAACATATGCAGATTCCTCATTCCATACTTGGTCACTTTTTGGATCGCGGGTTCGCGGCTTGGCGGGTTGAAAATTAAGTATCTATTGTTCTATTTCCTACAAATAGCACCTACACTTCCGTGATATACAAATTTACAAGCGGGCTTCTAGACATAGTCTCTATATAAAGTATGGAATGAGATTTATTTAGCATATGCGGATTCCTCATTCCATACCTACGTAGTTTTTGGATACTGGATTCATGACCTGGCAGGCCGAAAATAGAGTCTCTATTGTTCCGTCTCCTACAAATAACACCCAGATTTCTACAATATACAAATTGACGGTGGGATTTGCGGAGATGAGTCTCTATATAAAGTATCGACATGAGATTTTATAGAGCATATGTGGATCCTTGTTTCCATATTTAGGTAGTTTTTTTATCGCAGGTTTGCAGTATGGTGGGTCGAAAAAAGAGTCTGTAATGTTCCCTGTCCTACAAATAGCACTGAGATTTTCGCAACATACAAATTGACATGAGTCACCACGAGCTTCTTGGATGAACATTGCATTTGTTTTGTTTTAGAACATATGCGCATCCCTCATTCCATACTTGGGCACTTTTTTGGATCGCAGGTTTGTGGGCGGGCGGGTTGAAAATTAAGTATCTACTGTTCCGTATCCTACAAATAGCACCCACACTTCCGCGATATACAAATTGACACGCGGACCTATGGACATAATGTGTATATAAAATATGGAATGAGATTTTACACAGCATATGTGGATCACTAATTGCATACTTAGGCAGTTTTTTGAGCACGCGTTGGCAGCTTGGCGCACCGAAAACAGTCTATTGTTTCTTCGCCTACAAATAACATCTAGACTTCAACGATGTACAAATTGACAGGTGGACTTGGGTTGCTTCGCTGAACATTGGAATTTTATTGTCCCGTTGTGATCCCGTATCAATTTCATAGTTAGCGATTTTTTTTGATCGGGGGCTCTGGAGCTGTCCGCGACATATAAATTGACACGAGTCGCTACGAACTACTTGGTTGAACATTGCATTTGTATTTTTCTAGAAGATATGTGGATCCCTCATTCCATACTTGGGCACTTTTTGGATCACAGGTTCGCAACCTGGCGGGCTGAAAATTAAGTATCTATTGTTTTGAATCCTACAAATAACACCCACACTTTCGCGATATACAGATTGACACGTGGACCTGGGGACAAAGTCTGTATATAAAGTATGGAATGAGATTTTATACAACATATGTGAATTACTAATTGCATACTAATTGACAGGTGGACTCGGGCTTCTTCGCTGAACATTGGACTTTTATTGTGTCGTTGTGATCTCGTATCAATTTCATAGTTAACGATTTTTTTTATCGGGGGATCTGGGGCTGGCAAGCTGGAAATTGGGCCTCTATTGTTCCGCGCTGTACAAATACATTGTTCTACAACATATGTGGACCTACGGGTTACTTGGTTGAACTTTGCATTTGTATTGTTGTAGAACATATACAGAGTCATCATTCCATACTTGGGCACTTTTTGGATTGCGGCTTGGCGGCTTGGCGGGCTGAAAATTAAGTATCTATTGTTCAGTGTTCTACAAATAGCACCTACACTTCTGCGATATACAAATTTACACGCCGGCTTGTGTACATAGCTTCTATATAAAGTATGGAATGATATTTTATACAACATATGCAGATTCCTCATTCCATAGGCAGTTTTTGGATCATGGGTTCACGGCCTTACCGAACGAAAATAATGTCTATTGTTCCGTCTCCTACAAATAGCACCCAGATTTCCGTGACGTACAAATTGACAGGAGGAGTTGCGGGCTTCTTGGATGAACAATTCATTTGTATTTTTCTAGAACATATGCGGATCCCTGATTCCATAGATGGACATTTTTTGGATCACGGGTTCGCAGCCAGGGGGGCTGAAAATTAAGTATGCGGAACCCGCATTGCATACTCTCACAAGTGGACTTGGGTTGCTTCGTTGAACATTGGATTTTTATTACCCCGTAGCGATTCCATATCAATTTCATAATTATCAATTTTTTTTCTATTGGGGGCTCTGGAGTTGGCGGGTTGGAAATTGGGCCTCTATTGTTCCCCGCTATACAAACACATTGTTCTAGAACATATGCGGATCCCTCATTCCATACATGAGCACTTTTTGGATCGCGGATTCGTGACCTAGCAAGCTTAAAATTAAGTATCTATTGTTCTATGTTCTACAAATAACATCTTCACTTCCACAATATACAAATTGACAAGCAAACTTGTGGACATAGTCTCTATATTAACTATGGAATGATATTTTATACAAAATATGCAGATTCCTCATTCCATACTTGGGCAGTTTTTGGATCGCGGGTTGGCAGCCTGGCAGGTTGAAAATAGAGTTTCTATTGTTCCCTCTTCTACATATACCACCCAGGCTTCTGTGATATACAAATTTCCAGGAGGACTTGGGTTGGTTGCCTGAACATTGCACTTTTAGGCAGTTTTTGGATGGCAGGTTCACGGTCGGGCGGGCCGAAAATAGAGTCTCCATTGTTCCCTCTTCTAGAAATAGCATCAAGACTTCCGCCATATACAAATTGACAAGAGGACTCGGGCTGGTTCGCTGAACATTGCACTTTTATTGTCCCGTAACAATTCCGTATGTATTTCATATTTAACGATTTTTTTTTATCGAGGGTTGTGGGGCTGGCGGGCTGAAAAATGGGCCTCTTTTGTTTGAGCTCGTGGGCTAAAAATTGGGACTTTATTTTTCCACACTATACAAAAGCTACCCACAACTCCGCAATATAAAAATTGACAAAAGAACCTGTGGGTTGTCTGGGGCAACATTGCAGTTTCATTGTTCCTTGTCCTCCGAATAGCGTTCGGAGATCCGCTATATATAGATTGACAGATGGACTTGAGAGCTGGCGCATTAAATTATTAAAGGATGTTAAATCGCTTATTAAAAGAATCAAGGAAAGACAAGTTTTTTTTTTTTTATTTTATAACCGCAAGCATAACAAGGACCAATTTGAATTTTAAGGGCCTGTTGTTCATATGATAGCACAATTGCATTCCGCACACTAAATATTTGTTGATTTCAAATTATTCCAGGATATTAATCTGACTAACTTCATCGAATAAGCAAAAAATGCAAAAACAACGACCAATTTGTATTTTAAGAGCCTCTTGTTTGTATGTGAGGAAATTCGCAGTTAGGACACTATATATTCATTGATTTCAAATTGTTTCAGAACAATAGTTTGACCAAGTTCATCAATCAAGGAAATATACTAAAGCAAGTGACAGTACAGTTGCGTCACAACGCCATAGAAATTACCAGGCGGATCTGTGTCCCAACTGGCTAAAAAAAAACAATTATACTGTTTGGTATCCTCCAAAGAACAGCTGGAGTTCCAGGGTATACAAATTGACAGACAAAGTAGATAACCAAGAACCAACCATACTTTAAATAGTCCACAAGCAAGTTCCCATAAGGTTCCATAGAGAAGAACCCATCGACCTTTGCACCAAACAATTTGATATACAAAGAAAAGACGTCGCCGCATTTGTTTTCTGTTGAAACGAACTTTCATCTGGATGTTGAACAAATATTACAGAGAGACATGAGGTATTTTCGTTTCCTCTCAAATTTTCATATAATTTTTTTTTCCCCTTTTCAGCCGATATGCAAAATTGCATTGTCCTCATTTAAGGTGAATTTGCTTTGTATCTGAAGCTATCGTAGCATGTAGACACTACTTGCCTTTTTCTGTAGATATGTTTCATATGACAACTCTGCCAACTCAGGAAGCACATTTTGTAACAGTGGCTACCTAATCGTACAATGCACGATTGTGTTGCCCACGGTTTGAATAACACCACTAAGGCAATGTCCATAAATATATGGACATTTTTCACCACATCGCAGACAATCAATCGTATCATCAGTTATCAAAGTGGAGGCAGAGGTAGTGGAATGGCATTTTGCACAAACAGGCTCAAAGGGGGTTGAGTACAAATTGGCTACAACTAAAAGACCTTCAACCTGGGAATGCGAGTAAAGGAATTAATACATTGAACAATATAATACACAACTGCATCCCACCCTCCCCTTTAAAACAAAACAAAAAAAATTAACAGCTGCAGAAATTTGTTGAAGGCTATTTCTATAAGCAAAACGAGGATGATTTTGTAAATGTATACGCACAACAATTATAGAGCTAGCTAGATTCTCTAGATCCTTTACTGTATCTGCTCGCAACTTAGTTAAAAACGTTGACTGGGTTGTCCGAAAGATCGTTTCTCTAGCATCCTTCTTTTTTGTTATATTTTTGAACAACATAAGTGGAATCTACCCTCTATGAAATTGTTCTTCCATTAACGAAAACAAATCTGAATATGTATCGAACAATTGTAGCTACAACATGGAACAATGAAATATTTGTGTAACTTATTCAACATACATGCAGAAGTGAAAGTAAACAACAAAACTGAATATGAAAAGTGGTACCATTTCCTTCTCGCTATCCGACTCTCCATCCTTTATATGGAGAATGTGTTGCGACCAAATTTCCTGGCTAGTGTGACAACAACCCCAATCATTCCCATTGGGTAAATATCAATGCTCTATGCAAGTTGCCTAATAGTCAAGTCCGGGAGGAAGCGTATTCTGAACAAATAGGAGGAATTTTTTCCACAATGCTTGTTTCGTTGACCGAAATAATTCGATCGCAATCACCATGGTCATATACTGTTATCAACAATATATTAAAATTTGTAATGGATATCCCATTACGCGGCAATATCTTTTCTACATGTTTCTGGACAAGTTGTGGAGGAACAGTCAGTGTGACGGTCATCATGGCGTCCTTGTCTGTCATATCAGCACACATAATGGGTCTACTTTTGTTTGCCTTGTCCAAGTAGGTGGTATAGACAACCATTATGTCCCCGATGAACACCTGTCCAGTTTGGCGGTTGTTCAAGGCCTCTATTGACAGTACTTTGAATGTCATAAATCTAGACCTGAAGATATTTTTTGAACAGGAAAACTAAAGTGAATGGTAGTGTGCTACAAGTACATGCATACTTTTGATGAACTATGGAGCCAGAGTTTTGCAATGACACCTCTTGGTCTGTGGAACATGCAGCAGGTTCGGTGTCTTGCTCGTACTTGATGATACTTCTTGCGAGCTGCAAATCATGTACTGCAGATGGAATCAACATATTCTCCATGCCATAGATGAACATATAGCCCAGGAAATTTGTCTAGTAAACATAGTAAGAGCAGAGCACATGCATCTTTACCTTTGGCCTTGTCGGTCCACCGATGTCTGGGATGACTGGCTTCTCATGGTTGTCTCACTAGTCCAATTTTTTTTGATGCAAGCATTTGCAGATGGACATTAGGACTAATCAAATATATGTATTCTATATTATATGCCCACACCCGGTTTGTATCTTTAATTTTTCGTCACACTTGGTATACCTTTTAGAAGATTGTACCACAAAACCCTCTGCTTCTACATAGAATAATTCATCTCCCTGTCCAAGCAACCTATTTTTTCCAAGGAAACAACGCGGAAGCTGCAATCGACAGGAAGGCAAGTTAGTTTGAAAACAAACATGTAAAACAAAAAGAAACAGGTCTATTTACCTGCCAAAGAGTTCTTCGTCCTATCCATCCATTTTGTTTGTTTAAATGAAGCAATGCAGCGCAAACACAACGGACATGCACTAGCTTAGTATGCAGGAATAAATGTATGCAACCAAGAAAACTTGCCATGTAAGAAGGCACACAACTAGCTTAAGACATATCCAGACCATAAATGAAATACAAAACAGTGCAATATGAAACAACAAAACGAGCATGCACCTTTCTATATCCTCTTCAGTCGATGCAGTCGAGACTCTCTCCTTTTCTCCAGCTACTCTATTTGTTTCAATTTGGGAACCCACAAAATTTAATGAACATCAATGGAAGTTGGTATTCAACGGAGAACAATCAATATGTACATAGAGAAAAACTGACTCAACAAACAATCTACAAAGGCAGAAACATGAACCTTTGCGCTTCTCTATCCATGGTTGTAAATGTGTACAATTTTTTTCCCTGGCCAAAATATATTACAAGGCACAAAATTCACGCAAATGCATGGCCGCAGCTAAACAATTTCATCTTTTCCCTGGGAATTTATACACATATTCCCTCTAGCCATGTTCTTTATCCTCTACACAGACTTTTGTGCACACGATACAAGTTCTCATTTTTCCATGGCTAATTACCCACACATGCTTCCAGACATGAAAATATAATCTTGCAGAATCTTTGTTGCACATATCATATGTCAAGAACAACACAAATTTCATCCTGCGCACACCAGTCTATGTAAAAGAGAAAGGACATGTCATGTCATATCCACACATCTGACCATACATGATTTATAAATGTAACTTGCATACATATGCATTATTCCAACAAAAAAACAACGGGTGTTGTAACTTCACATGTAATCCTCGAACAATTTTGCATGCAACTATTTTCTTTCATGGCATGACTGCAGCACCAGGAAAATCTCAAAGAATAACAGATCTAGACTCTGGCAGACATGGAAAATAAAACAACTGCATATCCACTGGTGGGTGCAGGGGCTGAACACCATAAAGCGCCCCAAACAAAACAATAACAATCCAAAAAAAAAATTAAAAAAAAATCTCCAACCACTGCCGCTGCACCCCAACCCTGCAAGGCCGAATCAAAGAAAAGAAACCAGCAAGGACCAAACTAGCGAGAAAGCATGAAGAGGCTGAACTGCACCCCCAGTTCCCCAAAGCGCAAACCCCAACCAAACAAACAGAACCAACAACCCGGGAACCAACGAACCAGCAAGAACCACCGAGCCACTGAACAACATATGTATCTCCAACGATTATGAAACTGCAACCCAAATAGAAAAGGAACCAGAAACACACAAGGAACATGCGACTAAAAAAAAGCATACATTCTTACTTGCAAACTGCAAACTAAACATCAAACAAGGAATACAAAATGAAACCACGACATCGAAACTTACTCTGAAACGATGAAATGCAGAAGCACAACTCGAATCACCAACGAAACAACAACAAGAAGCAACCGAGAAACCAACGAAGAAGAACCGCTCACCGAACCAGTAAACAATGTATGTAGCCTCAACGATTACGAGGATGAAGCATACAATGGCAGAAACTGACAAACCAACGAAGAAGAAGCAGTCATTGAACCAGTAAACAATGTATGTAGCTTCAATGGCAGAACAAGGATGAAACATACAATGGCTATTGAACTGGCAGTAGACAATCAAGTGCAAATTCACTGTAACTGTATAGAAAATTTCGAGGAAAAATGTACTTCGAGAACTGTATTTACATAAACATTTAAGACTCTCGGGTTGTCTAAGCACCTCGTGGAATGAAAACATTTAAGTTGTCAGGGGTGTTGCAGAATGTCGCGTCATGTGAACATTTACGCAATCAGTCCTATTGACGCATCTCATAATAAGTGTCAATACATTTCAAGAAATATACATCCGCCAAAGATGTTATAAACTTTGGAATTCTCAATCACTACAAAGCTTGGATATCAAAACTTTTCAATATGCTTATTACATATCAAAACTTGCGGATATATTCGGGAAGAAGAAAATGCTAATAAAAACATTCGAACTAATGCTAGCATTAATCAACCTTGAAGCAAGATACAGGAAAAATATATGATTAAAACATACTGACTACGAGAAAAACTTTGGATATGTTTCCATATAGTACATTGGGAATAGCGAAGCCGACAATAAGACCTTCAATCTCTTATCCAATTAGATCAGTACATATATGTTACTTTTTATTATATAAAAATATATGCTTTATTTCCATTGCTCCAACAATAGGTATTGTGCAAATATTTCGGGTCAAAGGACAAAGTAACATGCAGTCAATGATTTATCGATTGCTATAGTCCCTCTACGCCTACGACATGGACTAATAAGTGGGGCTCCTACAATGTTTTAAAGGTGAGGGTTTAATAGATTGGTTTTGTGCGTTGCTTTCAATTATGTATAATGTTTGATATGTAAGAATTGTAGCGTTCAAACTTTGCATCAGTGAGAATTGCATTATTGAAACTTTGTATTAGAGTATGCTTGATTCTCGAATATTTGAGAACAATTTTAGTAAAGGAGTTATTGGGTACAATCATTGAGGATACATGATAGTGTTAGGAGGAAAGAAAGTTTTTGGGTAAAATTGTAAGAGAAGGGAAAAATTACATATACAATAATGTGGCACACATAGGAGGAGGAGGATGAATACGAGTGAGAGTGATATGGGCCATGACAATGAAAAGGAGGTGATCATGAAATCATTGAGTTGTTGAGAGCTATATCTACTAGAATGGATCTACTATGGATGCAATGCAAAGAAGGGATGGTGTAGTGAATCTTAGTGGTGTGTGTGATGATTTATGAGAACAAGAAATTTCAAGGGAAAATGTTAAAGAAGCACAACCTCCAAAGGAGATAATTAAGGGCTCGACAATTATATGGGCCCTCCTAGACTTAGATCTAAGAGGCACATTGAGAATGGTTTATCCCCAACTACTCGAGAACCTAAACCCAAAATAACTCATAGATTTGATTGAGGAAAAAATAAATTCTTCAAATTCGAGCAAATTGAAGACCCCAAGAGAGTGAAGTTTGCATGTACCAAGTTGAAGGGTCATGCATCCTCATGGTGGGATATTCTAAAATTGGATACTAAGAAGAAAAGAAAATAAAAAATTAAGGCTTGGGACAATATGGTTGCCACAGTCAAAGGAGAATTCCTACCTATGGATTATTACTTGAGTCTATTAGGATGTTGTGAAACCTGAGACAAAAATAGGTGATAGTGAAGAAACACACCGAGGAATTCTATAGGTTGTCCATCATATTCTAGAAAAGAGATGAGGGTGAAGAGGTTGTGATCTATAAACTACCATGGATATTTCACTGGAACAATTTGCCACAAAGAATCTTTTAATATTCTAAAATATTTTATTATGTAGTTTATTACCTTAGATATCGGATTTATTATTACTAGCTTAGCACTTGAATTTACCAAAATAACTGAAATAAAAATAAAATGAAAGAATAAACAAATGAACACACCATCCATGCAAATAAACACAAGATGTATCTTAGGAAACTCAATATGGGAGAAAACCTAGCTAGAAGGTGAGGCCTATGCTCTTCTCTCTTTTCTTCAGTTATGAAATGCAAGTACAAAGAAAGGGGCACTCGCTATGGAGTTTCCTTTGACAATGTGCTACATAATCTTCTACCTCCTCTATTATTCTCTCAAATCCCACTCCTAGATGCTTTTCTCAACCATGGAACAAGTACAATGCCAAAAGAATGGAACCCCTTCTCTTCCTAGCAACCCAATGTTTAACATAGTCTAAAATCCATCTAGGGTTAAGGTTTTTACATGATTCAACCCTCAATTAGTGTTAGTGTTTGGGATCGTCTAGAATCTTCTTGAAATTCCACATGTGATTGTCCCCACACAAAAGTAATGGGTGTTGACGTGGCATCCAATCGATACTATGATGTTCAACAAGGTAGGTCAGCTTGCAGGTGGCATAACTTTCACATATGAACTTTGATTGAGGTGATTTTTGCACCATTGGAAAGATCTTAGTGTGTAGATTAGTGTTGTGGGCTAGCAAGATTTTCTTGCAAAGTTTTGACCCCAAAAAGTGTCATTTGATGCCTCATATTGGCTTTCGAAGGTTCTAGACCCTGAATCTCCAAACTAGGACATGCCACTAAAATAGGCTCTGCAAGCCAATTCCTCCAAATTTTCCACCCAAAAAGTACCAAGATAGATGACAAATTATATAATGATATATTCTAGATCACAAGGAAGGATTTTTGTCCCCAAAATATTTTACTAGATGAGTGAGAAAATGTTTCCTCTACCTTCTCCATGGAGTAACATTTTTCCTTACATGGAAGTTGTCATTTCAACCCTATATGCCAGAGTTCATGCTTCCCTTATTTGGAAGTTCTAGACTTATTCTGCAAAACTATATCATTTTCCAACTCTGCCTAAGCTTTTGGTGCTAAGTACTCTATGGTAGGTAAGGCTTGCTCCTCATTTTCTTGATCAAACATGGAAGACTCATAGAGTTTCATATTTTCCACATTCATTACTGAGTAAATGAACATATATGGGGGTATAGTGAGTATGTAGAAATTATCACCCACCTTCTACAAATCTTCAAAAGGACCATACCGCAGACCCTTGATATTCTTACCAATACCTGTAGCCTTTTCAAATTTTGTTGCAACCAAACTCTATCTCCCATCTTGAATGTTTTCTTAGTTCTATGTTGATCATGACGACCTTGTACTTTTCTCGTGAATTCTTCAATGTCTCCTATATTTGCAAATGGATATGCCTAATATTTAAAAAAAAAAAAAAACTTTCATTACTTCTCCTATGATGTCTTTCCTCTCTCCTCTTTCCTTCCCATATACAACATCCAAGGGAAAAGGCGACAAATACCAAAAGTGAGTTTCAAAAGGGGACTTACCAATAGAAGTGTGGATTGCTCTATTATAAGAGTGTTGAGTATAGTTCGAATTTCCATCCCAGGTCTTTGGATGATTTTGATTATAACCCCATTTGTCTATAGATGGAAATCTATAGATCTCTTCAACTTGGTGTCCATCTTCTCCCAAAGTGTAGCCTAATATGAAATAAGAAATATAGTATCCCTATTTAAGATGATGATCCTTAGTATCCCAAAGTACACCCAGACCTATTCAAAGAACATGTTTTATGTTTCTTATCCTTTGATGTTCTTTTTAGAAGGAATAAAAATGAACATCTTGGTGAACCTATCTACGACAACAAACACATAGTCATGTCCCTTCCTAGTTGTTGAAAACCACCCAAAAAATCCATGGAAATACTTTCCCAAAGTTGAGTGGGTATAAGTAAGGGATGGTATAAACCATGCTTTCTATTATTGGGATTGTGAGTACAACAATGTATGCATCATCTAATATACCGAGCTACATATTATTACATTCTATGCCAATACACATATCTTTGTAAGTTGGAAACTATCATCCCAACACCAAAATGTCAAGCAACCTTGGAGGTGTGAGTCTCTCTAATAAGTTGTGATCTTGAGGAACAACCTCTTGGTTTTGTGACATATTCTAACTTGGTTTGTCAAATCAATAAGTCTTTCTATGGTTTGAAGAAAGCTCCCATATTTTGGTATGCCAAGATCGATAGTTTCTTTCTTTGACTTGGTTTCAAACGTTGTAAATCTGATCACAACTTATATGTACTCCATACTCACATAAACACTTTAATTATTGTTGTATATGTTGATGACCTTGTCGTAACTGAAAATAAAACTGATCTCATTCTTAGATTGAAGAAGCAACTTGATGATTGTTATGACATGACATATCTTGGTATTCTGCATTATTTTTTGGGTCCTTAAGTATTACCATTGTTTGATGGTTTTTTCATTTCTCAATCTAAATGTGTAATGGATATTTTGACATGTTTTAAGATGGTGGATTGTAAGCCTTGTGATACTCCTTTTCAATCTGGAGTAAAGCTTAGCAAAACTTTTCAAACTCCCAAAGTCGATCCTACACTCTATCGACAATTGGTCGACAGTCTCATTTATCTTACTCATAGTTGACCTTAAATTTCCTTTGTTTTTAGTGTGGCTTCTGATTTTATGAAGGATCCCAAAGAAAATCCACTGGAAAGAAATCAAACGAATTGTTCTCTATCTCAAGGGTACCACCCATTTTGGTATCCAGTATTGCCAAAGATCAGATTCGTTGGTCGATGTCACCGATTTCGGCTGGGATTGCGATGGTGAAGATTGGAAGTCCACTTCTGGCTATGTGTTTTGCTTCAACATTAGACCATTGGTTTGGTTGTGAAAGAAATGGAAGGGAAGGTAGTCTCCTTGTTGACTACAGAAGAAGAATATCATGGCGTCGTTCATGTAGGTAAAGAGGTAGTCTGGATTCGGCAAGTTTTGGGTGAACTTGGATTTCCTATTCAGACCTTGACCACCATCTACTGTGACAATCCGAGTGTCACTCAAGTTGTTGACAACCCTATTTCCCATAGTAAGATGGATCATGTTGAGCTCCATCATCATTATTTGAGACAGTTGGTTCATGAGAATGTTGTCTCTCTTGTCTATTACATAATAGATGATCAGGTAGCTAATATATTCACTAATCCTTTATCTGAAGCTACATTTATCAATCTATGTATGATGCTTGGGATTTAGGAAGCTGCAATTATGGGAGGGTGTCCTACTAACGTAATTTCACCTCATGAATCTCTAGATATGTGTGTTGATGGGGGGGGGTGTTGGAAGATCAAGTTCTAATGGTTCATCACACTTCTCTTGGAATCAGTAGGTCAGGTGGTCGACCTACATATGGAAACAATCGGTCAAGAAATCGATCATATCTCTACATCAGTCGGTCGAGTAGTGGACAAGCCTGTCGATCGAGCAATCAACTAGCAATCGAAGATAATCGGTCGGTGAATCGTCCAACTGAGCAATCAAATATTATTTGGACGCATGGATGGTCAGGTTGAGCATCCTTGCAGAGCTAACTAGACAACATGGATTTGATGGAGTCAATTCTAACCACTCACAATTATATGTGGACAAGATATTCTTGATTCTAAGGAAGTTGGTTAGATATTAAAGCTATAAATACCAGATCTGATGTGTCATTATCATCATGTCGATATTGTAGTTGTGTACAATATTTCCAACATTCATTGTGATGTTCTAATCACAATGTATTGTGCTTGTGCTTAAGTGTTGTAAAATCCTAATTTGATTTTATTGATCTTAGTTTGTCAAATTAAATTAAATTAATTATTAAAATAAATACATTTGGATCTTTTTATTATTTTATTACTTAATGGTAGGTGAGGGAATTAATGAAGCGATAAGGAAGTTGGTGAATTAATGAGAGGATTAGGTAGTTGGGGAATTGAATGAGGGAGAGGGATTCGAGAGAGGAGGATAAAGAAGAGGGGAAGGGACTTGGATAGGGGTCTTATTTTCTTTGGGAAAAATTCTGGAAGAGGGGGAGAAGGAGGAGGAAATTGAAAGAACAAATTGTTTTGGGGAACTCTCATAGGGGCACTGTTGGTTCTAGGAACTTTGGACTCGGGGGCCAGTAAACCACAAGGATTCCTACAGCTAGGGAACCAGAGAGGTTGTTCCTAGTTGGCTAGGAGGTAAATATTCAGTTTGGGCAAATCAACCAGGGGATAAATCAACAAGAACAAGAACAAGAACAAGTGAACGAGGGGATAAATCAACCAACTTATAGGTCTAGGTATGTATTTTACTAAGTTGATCTATTGTTATTATGTTGTTGTTTTTATTATGTCCATTTACCAATTTATTTCTGGTATAAAGAAAATCATGAAAGAAAACCTTGAACTAAATTGCAGTTATTTCGGTAGGAGATTAGGAGATATTTATTATTTTATTGAGGCCCTGAAATAGAAGGCCTTGCAAATGGTATCAGATCCCGGTTTCAAAACTGAAAGTTGGTATTGACCACCCACATAACTGTACAATATGTTCCCAAAACCCTAACCTATATCTTAGAAACCCTTTATTTGCAGCCCATAAAACCTATGAAGACTACCCAAAAGAACCTCGTTCCAACCACATGTACTAATCCTCACCTGCATAAGACCGAGAATTAACAAAATTCAGATTCACAAATATTTTATTATAAACAAAGGATTATGAAAATATGTAAACCATAAGTATAACTCAGAAATCCCTTTTCTTTCCATTACAGAAACATAGCTTGTAAGAGTTCGAGCCACTCTGCAATATTTCAAAATTAGATGATGAACGATATAAAAAAAAATCCATGCAATGGCTTAAATATGGAAATCGACATTGATCTTTAGTTCTGGTCTAGACCTGAAACCACCATGGTTAATAAACCTCCAATATAAATAACACTTCAAATGAAAAAGTAAGGCTTATATTATAAGCTTGAGAATACTCGCATGATTGTCTAGCTTCTTGATTTGTCTCTTGTATATTTCATCTGGTTTTAATTGAGGCTAGGCCTCCATTTTTAAATAGGATGTAATCTTCGTCTAGTAATAAAATTTGAACTTCATAGGTACCACCTATTCCAAAAATTATGATAATGGTATCCCTTGGATCCTGTAATATATATTATTATTGAACCAATTCTCTACAACAAAACATGTACAGACCTAGGTTTTTATTTGCAGGCCTTGATCTAGGTTTTTTTTTTATTTCAAAATGCCCATGTGACATGGGTGATATTTTCATCAAATCAAATGGGAGGTACACAATAATTATATACTGAAATAACTATGATTTCACTATCAAATAATTAATTTATGTTGAAATTGAAAGAAAAACCAAACCCAACTCGATTAAAGAAAGCTTACCAAGAGGAACGAACAAGGTTTTTTTTTTTTCTCTTTTCAAGCTCAAAGAGCTCCAATTATGATCATAATTGTAGGCTTAAATGGAGAAAATCGATGCTTGAACTGATGTATGAGGAGGAAATTGGGATTTAATGGTAAAAGTCTGGGCACCCAAATGGCTCTAGTCCTTGGAAGAACCGATTTCAAGGGGAAACTAGGATTTAATGGTCAAAATCTGGGCACCCAAATGGCTCTAGCCCTCGGTAGAACAACTTTTCAAGGGCTCTTGATTTTTTTCAAGGCTCTTCACATAACCCTCCACACCAATGCACCACCAAAGTATCTCAACTCAAAACCCAACGCGCACCAAGCCCATAAGCCAGGAGGTGGGCTTCTATTGCCAGCGCAAGCCAACACACAGGTCAAATCCCAACGTCGAGACCAAGCCCATACTCGAGGAGATTCCCACAAGGTTATTTTGCACTACGTGCCCTAAGCGAGACCAATCACCCAAGCCATGACGAAGAGAGTCCACACCTGGACTATACACCATCATCCAAGCATGGACTATACACCATCATCCACACTTGGACTATACACCATCAAGCATCGAGGGTTTATACATAAGGTGCTAAGGAGGGAGCCTGCAAGGGGAAAGAAACCATACACCAGCACCAACCCCTCCCAACGCCAAACCACGAGCCAAGAGGAAGAGAGCTCACGAAGGAATCCCACAAGGGGCGACCACATTACACTATGAACCAGAGTTACCGTCCCCGGTTTCAAATTCCATCCCAGTTTCTCGAACCCACAACCACAACCAAGCGCGTCAAGCTAGAGCCTGAGACCAAGTGCCAGGGAGGATCCCATGAGGGCCTATGCTAAATATAGGGCTTATGACTCGTTGAGCATAGTCTCTCACTACGCTCAACTAGAAAAGGGACAGGCTAGAATGGAGGCCATAGTTGTGCCCTTTGGGCAGTTGACCATGGGGATGAGGCCATGCCCTCAAACCCTCGATTTTGCAGAGAGGGAGAGCAAGGTGTGGACAAAGTGAAATGAAATGTGAGCACAAAGAGGGGGTAGGGTTTCAACAAAGGGTTTTCCTTTATTTTATTTTATTTTATTTTAGGTATGGGGAGGGAGAGGGAGGCATGTGGGCCTCATGCGAGGACCCACGATGCCTACCCTTATTTGATTTTCATTTTATTTAATTGTTATTTTATTTTTATTTTTTATTATTGTAATTGTATTTTGTATTTAGTTTTATGCAATTAAATTATTATTTATTCATCAATTTCTTAAGGGTTGATTTTTTTTTATGGTTCGTAAGTTTCCATAGTATCCTATATATATATATATATATGTTATGTAATTTACATATTATATAGGGTTAAATAATAGCTTGTCCAATATAATTTATACATTAATCCTTGAACTCTTTATTTTAATTTTAAACAACTCTTTATTTTAAGTTTAAACAGACATATATATCCTTGAATAATCAACATATTTATTGAGATAACTTAAATGTTAAATAAATATGTCTAACTAATGTAAGGGTTAGATTAGCGTTGTAATTTGTTAATGTTAATGCATGGTTAATCAACGAGATTTGGATAGGGTTTATGACTAATTAGAAGAGACTAATTACATTAAGAAATGTTCTCTACAAGGGTATAACATATTATAG